>JAPZAG010000330.1:0-82519 GCA_027475135.1 Bactrocera correcta | reverse complement strand
CATTTAGCAATCCATATCGAAATGCGTCAAATCATTAGTTTAACATATTTAAGTTAATTAACCCTCTTTATCTTACTGGAGTCTAAAAAAGGCCTTAACGGCATAACGGCAGTGCATTTGAAGAATTTCGTAATCTTATATTTAGGTATAAAGTCGATTTTTTGTATATACTCATTTAGCAATCGATATCGAAATGCTTCAAATCATTAGTTTAACATATTTAAGTTAATTAACCTTCTTTAACGTATGAAGGTGATACAAAGCCATGGCGGCATAACGACAGTGCATTTAGAAGAATTACGTAATCTTATATTTAGGTATAATATCGATTTTCTTGTATATACACATTTAGCAATCGATATCGAAATGCTTCAAATCATTAGTTTAACATATTTAAGTTAATTAACCTTCTTTAACGTATTGAAGGTATACAAAGCCATGGCGGCATAACGACAGTGCATTTGGAAGAATTCGTAATCTTATATTTAGTATAAATCGATTTTCTTGTATATACACATTAGCAATCGATATCGAAATGCTTCAAATCATGAGTTTAACATATTTAAGATAATTAACCCTCTTTATTCTACTGAAGTCTACAAAAGCCTTAACGGCATAACGGAGTGCATTTGGAAGATTCCGTAATCTTATATTTAGGAATTAAGTCGATTTTGTTGTATATACCATTTAGCAATCGAATCGAAATGCTTCAAATCATGAGTTTAACATATTTAAGTTAATTAACCCTCTTTATTTACTGAAGTCTACAAAAGCCTTAACGGCATAACGGCAGTGCATTTGAAGAATTCCGTAATCTTTATTTAGGTATAAAGTCGATTTTTTGTATATACTCATTTAGCAATCGATATCGAAATGCTTCAAATCATTAGTTTAACATATTTAAGTTAATTAACCTTCTTTAACGTATGAAGTTATATAAAGCCATAACGGCATAACGGACAGGCATTTGAAGAATTTCGTAATCTTATATTTAGGTTTAAAGTCGATTTTCTTGTATATCTCACTTTAGCAATCGATATCGAAATGCTTCAAATCATTAGTTTAACATATTTAAGTTAATTAACCTTCTTTAACGTAATGAAGGTGATATAAAGCCATGGCGGCATAACGACAGTGCATTATGAATGAATTCCGTATATCTTATATTTAGGTATAAAGTCGACTTTCTTTATTTTAACATTTAGCAATCGATATCGAAAATCTTCAAATCATTAATTTAACATATTTAAGTATAATTAACCTTCTTTAACGTAATGAAGGTGATATAAAGCCATGCGGCATAACGAGAGTATTTAAAGAATTTGAATTCTTTAGCGTATGAAATCTTATATTTAGACGTATAAAAGCAATAACGGACTTTCTTGTATATACTCATCTTAGCAATCTATATCGAAATGCTTCAACTCATTAGTTTAATATATTTAAGTTAATAAAGCTTCTTTAAACACATGAAGTGATATAAAGCCATAACGGCATAACGGTAGTGTATTTAAGAAGAATTCCGTAATCTTATATTTAGGTATAAAGTCGACTTTCTTGTATATATACACATTAGCAATCGATATCGAAATGCTTCAAATCATTAGTTTAAATATTTAAGTAATAAACCTTCTTTAACGTAATGAAGGTGATATAAAGCCATAACGGCATAACGGGAGTGTATTTCGATGAATTCCGTAATCTTATATTTAGGTATAAAGTCGACTTTCTTGTATATGCCATTTAGCAATCGATATCGAAAATGCTTCAAATCATTAGTTTAACATATTTAAGTTAATAAACCTTCTTTAACGAACTGAAGTTAATAAAGCCATACGGCATAACGGCAGTGCATTTAGAAGAATTCCGTAATCTTATATTTAGGTATAAAGTCGATTTTTTGTATATACCATTTAGCAATCGATATCGAAATGCTTCAAATAACTGGTTTAACATATTTAAGTTAATAAACCTTCTTTAACGACTGAAGTTAACATAAAGCCATAACGGCAGTGCATTTAGAAGAATTCCGTAATCTTATATTTAGGTATAAAGTCGATTTTTTGTATATACACATTTAGCAATCGATATCGAAATGCTTCAAATAACTGGTTTAACATATTTAAGTTAATAAACCTTCTTTAACGAACTGAAGTTAACATAAAGCCATAACGGCAGTGCATTTAGAAGAATTCCGTACTTATATTTAGGTATAAAGTCGATTTTTTGTATATACACATTTAGCAATCGATATCGAAATGCTTCAAATCATTAGTTTAACATATTTAAGTTAATTAACCTTCTTTAACGTATTGAAGTTGATATAAAGCCATGGGGCATAACGGCAGTGCATTAGAAGAATTCCGTAAACTTATATTTAGGTATAAAGTCGATTTTGTTGTATATACACATTTAGCAAGCGATATCGAAATGCTTCAAATCATTAGTTTAACATATTTAAGTTAATTAACCTTCTTTAACGTATTGAAGTTGATATAAAGCCATGGCGGCATAACGGCAGTGCATGTAGAAGAATTCCTTTAGCTTATATTTAGGTATAAAGTCGATTTTCTTGTATATACACATTTAGCAAGCGATATCGAAATGCTTCAAATCATTAGTTTAACATATTTAAGTTAATTTACCTTCTTTAACGTATTGAAGTTGATATAAAGCCATGGCGGCATAACGGCAGTGCATGTAGAAGAATTCCGTAATCTTATATTTAGGTATAAAGTCGATTTTGTTGTATATACACATTTAGCAAGCGATATCGAAATGCTTCAAATCCTTAGTTTAACATATTTAAATTAATAAACCTTCTGTAACGAACTGAAGTTGGCATAAAGCCATGGCGGCATAACGGCAGTGCCTGTAGAAGAATTCCGTTATCTTATATTTAGGTATAAAGTCGATTTTCTTGTATGTACACATTTAGCAAGCGATATCGAAATGCTTCCAATCATTAGTTTAACATATTTAAGTTAATTAACCTTCTTTAACGTATTGAAGTTGATCTAAAGCCATGGCGGCATAACGGCAGTGCATTTAGAAGAAATCCGTAATCTTATATTTAGGTATAAAGTCGATTTTGTTGTATATACACATTTAGCAAACGATATCGAGATGCTTCAGCTCGATAGTTTAACATATTTAAGTTAATAAACCTTCTATAACGGACTGAAGTTGGCATAAAGCCATGGCGGCATAACGGCAGTGCATGTAGGAGAATTCCGTAATGTTATATTTAGGTATAAAGTCGATATTGTTGTATTTACACATTTAGCAATCGATATCGAGATGCTTCAACTCATTAGCTTAACATATTTAAGTTAATAAACCTGATTTTCTTGTATATACAAGCGATATCGAAATGCTTCAAATCATTATTTTAACATATTTAAGTTAACTAACCTTCTTCAACGTATTGAAGTTGATCTAAAGCCATGGCGGCATAACGGCAGTGCATTTAGAAGAAATCCGTAATCTTATATTTAGGTATAAAGTCGATTTTGTTGTATATACACATTTAGCAATCGATATCGAGATGCTTCAACTCATTAGCTTAACATATGTAAGTTAATAAACCTTCTTTAACGATCTGAAGTTGGCATATAGCCACGGCGGCATTACGGCAGTGCATGTAGAAGAATTCCGTAATCTTTTATTTAGGTATAAAGTCGATTTTCTTTTATATACACATTTAGATATCGATATCGAAATGCTTCAAATCATTAGTTTAACATATTAAGTTAATAAACATTTTTTAGCTTACTGAAGTCTACATAAAGCATTAACGGTATCTTTATACCTAAATATAAGATTAGGGAATTCTTTCAAATGTACTGTCGTTAAGCCGCCATGGCTTTATATCAACTTCAAAACGTTAAAGAAGGTTAATTAACTTAAATATGTTAAACTTATGCTTTGGAGCATTTCGATATCGACTGCTAAATGTGTAAATACAAGAAAATCGACTTTATACCTAAATATAAAATTATAACATTACGGAATTCTTCTAAATGCACTGCCGTTATACCGCTAAGGCTTTATGTAGACTTCAGTAATCTAAAAAATGTTTATTAACTTAGTATGTTGAACTAATGATTCGAAGCATTTCGATATCGATAGCTAAATGTGTATATACAAGAAAATCGACTTTATACCTAAATATAAGATTATGGAATTCTTCTACATGCACTGCCGTTATGCCGCCATGGCTATGTGCCCACTTCAGATCGTTAAAGAAGGTTTATTAACTTAAATATGTTAAACTTACGAGCTGAAGCATCTCGATATCGATTGCTAAATGTGTATACACAAGAAAATCGATTTTATACCTAAATAAAAGATTACGGAATTCACCCAAATATACTGCCGTTATGGCTTTTGTAGACTTCAGTAAGATAAAGAGGAATAATTAACTTAAATATGTTAAACTAATTATTTGAAGCATTTCGATATCGATTGCTAAATTTGTATATACAAAAAAATCGACTTTATACCTAAATATATGACTACGGAATTCTTCCAAATGTACTGTCGTTATGCCGCCATGGCCTTATATCAACTTCAATACGTTAAAGAAGCTTAATAAACTTAAATATGTTAAACTAATGATTTGAAGCATTTCGTAATCGATTGCTAAACGTGTATATAAAAGAAAATCGAATTTATACCTAAATATAAGATTAGGGATTTCTTCTTAATGCACTGTCGTTATGCCACCCTGGCTTATATCACCTTCATTACGTTAAAGAAGGTTAATTAACTTAAATATGTTAAAATAATGATTTGAAGATTTTCGATATCGATTGCTAAATGTGTAAATATAAGAATATCGACTATATACCTAAATATAAGATTACGAAATTCTTCTACATGCACTGTCGTTATGCAGCCATGGCTTTATATCACATTCATTACGTTAAAGAAGATTAATTAACTTAAATATGTTAAACTAATGATTTGAAGCATTTCGATATCGATTGCTAAATGTGTATGTACAACAAAATCGACTTTATACCTAAATATAAGAATACGGAAGTCTTCTAAATGCACTGCAGTTATACCGGTAAGGCTTTATGAATACGTCAGTGCGTTAAAGAAGTTTTACTAACTTAAATATGTTAAACTAATGATTTGAAGCATTTCGATATCGCTTGCTAAATGTGTATACAAAAGAAAATCGAATTTATACCTAAATATAAGATTAGGGAATTCTTCTTAATGCACTGTCGTTATGCCACCCTGGCTTATATCACCTTCATTACGTTAAAGAAGGTTAATTAACTTAAATATGTTAAAATAATGATTTGAAGATTTTCGATATCGATTGCTAAATGTGTAAATATAAGAAAATCGACTAACCTAACCTAAATATAAGATTACGAAATTCTTGTACATGCACTGTCGTTATGAAGCATTGGCTTTATATCACCTTCATTACGTTAAAGAAGGTTAATTATTTGAAATATGTTAAACTAATGGTTTGAAGCATTTCGATATCGATTGCTAAATGTGTAAATAAAAGAAAATCGACTTTATACCTAAAAATAAAACTATAACTTTACGGAATCCTTCTAAATGCACTGGCGTTATACCGTTAAGGCTTTATGTAAACTTCAGTAAGGTAAAAAGCGTTTATTATCTTAATATGTTAAACTAATGATTTGAAGCATTTCGATATCGATAGCTAAATGTGTATATACAAGAAAATCGACTTTATACCTAAATATGAGATTACGGAATTCTTCTACATGCACTGCCGTTATGCCGCCATGGCTATATGCAAACTTCAGATCGTTAAAGAAGGTTTATTAACTTAAATGTGTTAAACTTATGAGATGAAGCATTTCAATATCGATTGCTAAATGTGTATATACAACAAAATCGACCTTTTACCTTAATATAAAATTACGGAATTCATCCAAATGCACTGCCGTTATACCGTTATGGCTTTATGTAAACTTCAGTAAGATAAAAACAAGGTTAATTAACTTAAATATGTTAAACTAATGATTTGAAGCATTTCGTTATCGATTGCTAAATGTGTATATACAAGAAAACCGACTGTATACCTAAATATAAGACTACGGACATCTTCTAATTGCACTGCCGTTATGCCGCCATGGCTTTCTATCAACTTCAATACGTTAAAGAAGGTTAATTAACTTAAATATGTTAAACTAATGATTTGAAGCATGTCGATATCGATTGCTAAATGCGTATATACAAGGAAATCGACTTTATACCTAAATATAAGATAACGTAATTCTTCTAAATGCACTGCCGTTATGCTGTTATGGCTGTATATAAATTTCAGTACGTTAAAGAAGGTTAATTTTCTCAAATATGTTAAGCTAATGATTTGAGCATTTCGATATCGATTGCTAAATGTATATGTACAAGAAAATCGATTTTATAACTAAATAAAAGCTTACGGAATTCACCCAAATATACTGCCGTTATGCCGTTATGGCTTTATGTAAACTTCAGTAAGATAAAGAAGGTTAATTAACCTAAATATGCTAAACCAGTTATTTGAAGCATTTCGATATCGATTGCTAAATGCGTATATACAACAAAATCGAATTTATATCTAAATATAAGATTACGGAATTCTTCTAAATGCACTGTCGTTAGGCCGCCATGGCTTTATATCACCTTCATTACGTTAAAGAAGGTTAATTAGTTTAAATATGTTAAACTAATGATTTGAAGAATTTCGATAACGATTGCTAAATGCGTATATACAACAAATACGGCTTTATATCTAAATATAAGATTACGGAATTCTTCGAAATACACTGCCGTTATGCCGTTATGGCTTTATATAAATTTCAGTACGTTAAAGAAGGTTTATTAACTTAAATATGTTTAACTTATTAGATGAAGCATTTTGATATCGATTGCTAAATGTGTATCTACAATAAAATCGACTTTATACCTAAATATAAGATTACGGAATTCTGCCACATATACTGCCGTTATGTCGTTATGGCTTTATGTAAACTTCAGTAAGATAAAGAAAGTTAATTAACTTAAATATGCTAAACCAGTTATTTGAAGCATTTTGATATCGATTGAAAAATGTGTATATACAAGAAAATCGACTTGATACCTAAATATATGATTACGTAATTCTTCTAAATGCACTGCCGTTATGCCGTTAAGGCTTTTGTAGATTTCAGTAAAATAAAGATGTTTAATTAACTTAAATATAGTAAACTAATGATTTGAAGCATTTCGATATCGATTGCTAAATGTGTATATACAAGAAAATCGACTTTATACCTAAATATAAGATTACGGAATTCTTCTAAATGCACTGCCATTATGCCGCCATGGCTTTACGCCAACTCCTGTTCGTTAAAGAAGATTAATTAACTTAAATATGTTAAACTAATGATTTGAAGATTTTCGATATCGATTGATAAATGTGTTAATACAAGAAAGTCGACTTTATACCTAAATATAAGATTACGGAATTCATCGAAATACACTCCCGTTATGCCGTTATGGCTTTATATCACATTCATTACGTTAAAGAAGCTTTATTAACTTAAATATATTAAAGTAATGATTTGAAGCATTTCGATGTCGATTGCTAAATGTGTATATACAAGAAAGTCGACTTTATATCTAAATACAAGATTACGGAATTCATCGAAATACACTCCCGTTACGCCGTTATGGTTTATATAAATTTCAGTTCGCTAAAGAAGGTTAATTTACTTAAATATACTAAACTAATGATTTGAAGCATTTCGATATCGATTGCTAAATGTGTATATGCAAGAAAATCGACTTTATACATTAATATAAGATAACGGAATTATTCTAAATGCACTGCCGTTATGCCGTTATGGATTTATGTTCAGTTCGTTAAAGAAGGTTTATTAACTTAAATATGTTAAACCAGTTATTTGAAGCATTTCGATATCGATTGCTTAATGTGTATATACAACAAAATCGACTTTATACCTAAATATAGGATTACGGAATTCTTCTAAATGCACTGCCGCCATTGCTTTATACCAACTTCAGTTCGTTAAAGAAAGTTTATGAACTTAAATATTTTAAACTAATGATTTGAAGCATTTCGATATCGATTGCTATATGTATATATACAAGAAAATCGACTTTATACCTAAATATAACCTAACGGAATTCTTCTACATGCACTGCCATTATGCCGCCATGGCTTTATGCACACTTCAGTTCGTTAAAGAAGGTTTATTAACTTAAATATGTTAAACTAATGAGTTGAAGCATTTCGATATTGATTGCTATATGTATATATACAAGAAAATCGACTTTATACCTAAATATAACCTAACGGAATTCTTCTACATGCACTGCCATTATGCCGCCATGGCTTTATGTTAACTTCAGTGCGTTAAAGAAGCGTTATTAACTTAAATATATTAAACTAATGATTTGAAGCATTTCGATATCGATTGCTTAATGCGTATATACAACAAAATCGACTTTTTACCTTAATATAAGATTACGGAATTCATCCAAATGCACTGCCGTTATACCGTTATGGCTTTATGTAAACTTCAGTAAGATAAAGAAGGTTAGTTAACTTAAATATGTTAACCTAATGATTTGAAGCATTTCGATATCGATTGCTAAATGTGTATATGCAAGAAAATCGACTTTATACATTAATATAAGATAACGGAATTATTCTAAATGCACTGCCGTTATGCCGTTATGGATTTATGTTCAGTTCGTTAAAGAAGGTTTATTAACTTAAATATGTTAAACCAGTTATTTGAAGCATTTCGATATCGATAGCTATATGTGTATATAAAAGAAAATCGAATTTATATCTAAACATAAGATTACGGAATACTTCCAAATGTACTGTCGTTATGCCGCCATGGCTTTATATCACCTTCATTACGTTAAAGAAGGCTAATTAACTTAAAAATGTTAAACTAATGATTTACAGCATCTCGATATCGATTGCTAAATGTGTATATACAAGAAAATCGACTTTATACCTAAATATAACCTAACGGAATTCTTCTACGTGCACTGCCATTATGCCGCCATGGCTTTATGCACACTTCAGTTCGTTAAAGAAGGTTTATTAACTTAAATATGTTAAACTAATGAGTTGAAACATCTCGATATCGATTGCGAAATATAAATATACAAGAAAATCGACTTTATACCTAAATATAAGATTACGGAATTCTTCCAAATGCACTGTCGTTATACCGTTATGGCTTTATGTAAACTTCAGTAAGATAAATAAGGTTAATTAACTTAAATATGATAAACTAATGATTTGAAGCATTTCGTTATCAATTGCTAAATGTGTATATACAAGAAAATCGACTTTATGCCTAAATTTAAGATTACGGAATTCTTCTAAATGCACTGCTGTTATGCCGCCATTGCTTTATGCCAACTTCAGTTCGTTAAAGAAGGTTTATGAACTTAAATATTTGAAACTAATGATTTGAAGCATTTCGATATCGATTGCTATATGTATATATACAAGAAAATCGACTTTATACCTAAATATAATATTACGGAATTCTTCTACATACGCTGCCGTTATGCCGCCATGGCTTTATGTTAACATCAGTGCGTTAAAGAAGCTTTATTAACTTAAATATATTAAACTAATGATTTGAAGATTTTCGATATCGATTGCTAAATGTGTAAATACAAGAAAGTCGACTTTATACCTAAATATAAGATTACGGAATTCATCGAAATACACTCCCGTTACGCCGTTATGGCTTTATATAAATTTCAGTTCGCTAAAGAAGATTAATTTACTTAAATATGCTGAACTAATGATTTGAAGCTTTTCGATATGGATTGCTAAATGTGTATGTACAAGAAAATCGATTTTATACCTAAGTAAAGGATTACGGAATTCACCCAAATATACTGCCGTTATGCCGTTATGGCTTTTTATAAATTTCAGTACGTTAAAGAAGGTTAATTAACTTAAATATGTTAAACTAATGATTTGAAGCATTTCGATATCGCTTGCTAAATGAGTATATACAAGAAAGTCGAATTTATACCTAAATATTAGATAAAGGAGTTCTTCTTAATGCAGTTCAGTTATACCGTTAAGGCTTTATATAGACTTCAGTGCGTTAAAGAAGGTTTATTAACTTAAATATGTTAAACTAATGATTTGAAGCATTTCGATATCGATTGCTAAATGTGTATATACAAGAAAATCGACTTTATACTTAAATATAAGATTAGGGAATTCTTTCAAATGTACTGTCGTTAAGCCGCCATGGCTTTATATCAACTTCAAAACGTTAAAGAAGGTTAATTAACTTAAATATGTTAAACTTATGCTTTGGAGCATTTCGATATCGACTGCTAAATGTGTAAATACAAGAAAATCGACTTTATACCTAAATATAAAATTATAACATTACGGAATTCTTCTAAATGCACTGCCGTTATACCGCTAAGGCTTTATGTAGACTTCAGTAATCTAAAAAATGTTTATTAACTTAGTATGTTGAACTAATGATTCAAAGCATTTCGATATCGATAGCTAAATGTGTATATACAAGAAAATCGACTTTATACCTAAATATAAGATTATGGAATTCTTCTACATGCACTGCCGTTATGCCGCCATGGCTATGTGCCCACTTCAGATCGTTAAAGAAGGTTTATTAACTTAAATATGTTAAACTTACGAGCTGAAGCATCTCGATATCGATTGCTAAATGTGTATACACAAGAAAATCGATTTTATACCTAAATAAAAGATTACGGAATTCACCCAAATATACTGCCGTTATGGCTTTTGTAGACTTCAGTAAGATAAAGAGGAATAATTAACTTAAATATGTTAAACTAATTATTTGAAGCATTTCGATATCGATTGCTAAATTTGTATATACAAGAAAATCGACTTTATACCTAAATATATGACTACGGAATTCTTCCAAATGTACTGTCGTTATGCCGCCATGGCCTTATATAAACTTCAATACGTTAAAGAAGCTTAATAAACTTAAATATGTTAAACTAATGATTTGAAGCATTTCGTAATCGATTGCTAAATGTGTATATAAAAGAAAATCGAATTTATACCTAAATATAAGATTAGGGAATTCTTCTTAATGCACTGTCGTTATGCCACCCTGGCTTATATCACCTTCATTACGTTAAAGAAGGTTAATTAACTTAAATATGTTAAAATAATGATTTGAAGATTTTCGATATCGATTGCTAAATGTGTAAATATAAGAAAATCGACTATATACCTAAATATAAGATTACGAAATTCTTCTATATGCACTGTCGTTATGCAGCCATGGCTTTATATCACATTCATTACGTTAAAGAAGATTAATTAACTTAAATATGTTAAACTAATGATTTGAAGCATTTCGATATCGATTGCTAAATGTGTATGTACAACAAAATCGACTTTATACCTAAATATAAGAATACGGAAGTCTTCTAAATGCACTGCAGTTATACCGGTAAGGCTTTATGAATACGTCAGTGCGTTAAAGAAGTTTTACTAACTTAAATATGTTAAACTAATGATTTGAAGCATTTCGATATCGTTTGCTAAATGTGTATACAAAAGAAAATCGAATTTATACCTAAATATAAGATTAGGGAATTCTTCTTAATGCACTGTCGTTATGCCACCCTGGCTTATATCACCTTCATTACGTTAAAGAAGGTTAATTAACTTAAATATGTTAAAATAATGATTTGAAGATTTTCGATATCGATTGCTAAATGTGTAAATATAAGAAAATCGACTAACCTAACCTAAATATAAGATTACGAAATTCTTGTACATGCACTGTCGTTATGAAGCATTGGCTTTATATCACCTTCATTACGTTAAAGAAGGTTAATTATTTGAAATATGTTAAACTAATGGTTTGAAGCATTTCGATATCGATTGCTAAATGTGTAAATAAAAGAAAATCGACTTTATACCTAAAAATAAAACTATAACTTTACGGAATCCTTCTAAATGCACTGGCGTTATACCGTTAAGGCTTTATGTAAACTTCAGTAAGGTAAAAAGCGTTTATTATCTTAATATGTTAAACTAATGATTTGAAGCATTTCGATATCGATAGCTAAATGTGTATATACAAGAAAATCGACTTTATACCTAAATATGAGATTACGGAATTCTTCTACATGCACTGCCGTTATGCCGCCATGGCTATATGCAAACTTCAGATCGTTAAAGAAGGTGTATTAACTTAAATGTGTTAAACTTATGAGAAGAAGCATTTCAATATCGATTGCTAAATGTTTATATACAACAAAATCGACCTTTTACCTTAATATAAAATTACGGAATTCATCCAAATGCACTGCCGTTATACCGTTATGGCTTTATGTAAACTTCAGTAAGATAAAAACAAGGTTAATTAACTTAAATATGTTAAACTAATGATTTGAAGCATTTCGTTATCGATTGCTAAATGTGTATATACAAGAAAACCGACTGTATACCTAAATATAAGACTACGGACATCTTCTAATTGCACTGCCGTTATGCCGCCATGGCTTTCTATCAACTTCAATACGTTAAAGAAGGTTAATTTTCTCAAATATGTTAAGCTAATGATTTGAGCATTTCGATATCGATTGCTAAATGTATATGTACAAGAAAATCGATTTTATAACTAAATAAAAGCTTACGGAATTCACCCAAATATACTGCCGTTATGCCGTTATGGCTTTATGTAAACTTCAGTAAGATAAAGAAGGTTAATTAACCTAAATATGCTAAACCAGTTATTTGAAGCATTTCGATATCGATTGCTAAATGCGTATATACAACAAAATCGAATTTATATCTAAATATAAGATTACGGAATTCTTCTAAATGCACTGTCGTTAGGCCGCCATGGCTTTATATCACCTTCATTACGTTAAAGAAGGTTAATTAGTTTAAATATGTTAAACTAATGATTTGAAGAATTTCGATATCGATTGCTAAATGCGTATATACAACAAATACGGCTTTATATCTAAATATAAGATTACGGAATTCTTCGAAATACACTGCCGTTATGCCGTTATGGCTTTATATAAATTTCAGTACGTTAAAGAAGGTTTATTAACTTAAATATGTTTAACTTATTAGATGAAGCATTTTGATATCGATTGCTAAATGTGTATCTACAATAAAATCGACTTTATACCTAAATATAAGATTACGGAATTCTGCCACATATACTGCCGTTATGTCGTTATGGCTTTATGTAAACTTCAGTAAGATAAAGAAAGTTAATTAACTTAAATATGCTAAACCAGTTATTTGAAGCATTTTGATATCGATTGAAAAATGTGTATATACAAGAAAATCGACTTGATACCTAAATATATGATTACGTAATTCTTCTAAATGCACTGCCGTTATGCCGTTAAGGCTTTTGTAGACTTCAGTAAAATAAAGATGTTTAATTAACTTAAATATAGTAAACTAATGATTTGAAGCATTTCGATATCGATTGCTAAATGTGTATATACAAGAAAATCGACTTTATACCTAAATATAAGATTACGGAATTCTTCTAAATGCACTGCCATTATGCCGCCATGGCTTTACGCCAACTTCTGTTCGTTAAAGAAGATTAATTAACTTAAATATGTTAAACTAATGATTTGAAGATTTTCGATATCGATTGATAAATGTGTTAATACAAGAAAGTCGACTTTATACCTAAATATAAGATTACGGAATTCATCGAAATACACTCCCGTTATGCCGTTATGGCTTTATATCACATTCATTACGTTAAAGAAGCTTTATTAACTTAAATATATTAAAGTAATGATTTGAAGCATTTCGATGTCGATTGCTAAATGTGTATATACAAGAAAGTCGACTTTATATCTAAATACAAGATTACGGAATTCATCGAAATACACTCCCGTTACGCCGTTATGGTTTATATAAATTTCAATTCGCTAAAGAAGGTTAATTTACTTAAATATACTAAACTAATGATTTGAAGCATTTCGATATCGATTGCTAAATGTGTATATGCAAGAAAATCGACTTTATACATTAATATAAGATAACGGAATTATTCTAAATGCACTGCCGTTATGCCGTTATGGATTTATGTTCAGTTCGTTAAAGAAGGTTTATTAACTTAAATATGTTAAACCAGTTATTTGAAGCATTTCGATATCGATTGCTTAATGTGTATATACAACAAAATCGACTTTATACCTAAATATAGGATTACGGAATTCTTCTAAATGCACTGCCGCCATTGCTTTATACCAACTTCAGTTCGTTAAAGAAAGTTTATGAACTTAAATATTTTAAACTAATGATTTGAAGCATTTCGATATCGATTGCTATATGTATATATACAAGAAAATCGACTTTATACCTAAATATAACCTAACGGAATTCTTCTACATGCACTGCCATTATGCCGCCATGGCTTTATGCACACTTCAGTTCGTTAAAGAAGGTTTATTAACTTAAATATGTTAAACTAATGAGTTGAAGCATTTCGATATTGATTGCTATATGTATATATACAAGAAAATCGACTTTATACCTAAATATAACCTAACGGAATTCTTCTACATGCACTGCCATTATGCCGCCATGGCTTTATGTTAACTTCAGTGCGTTAAAGAAGCGTTATTAACTTAAATATATTAAACTAATGATTTGAAGCATTTCGATATCGATTGCTTAATGCGTATATACAACAAAATCGACTTTTTACCTTAATATAAGATTACGGAATTCATCCAAATGCACTGCCGTTATACCGTTATGGCTTTATGTAAACTTCAGTAAGATAAAGAAGGTTAGTTAACTTAAATATGTTAAACTAATGATTTGAAGCATTTCGATATCGATTGCTAAATGTGTATATGCAAGAAAATCGACTTTATACATTAATATAAGATAACGGAATTATTCTAAATGCACTGCCGTTATGCCGTTATGGATTTATGTTCAGTTCGTTAAAGAAGGTTTATTAACTTAAATATGTTAAACCAGTTATTTGAAGCATTTCGATATCGATAGCTATATGTGTATATAAAAGAAAATCGAATTTATATCTAAACATAAGATTACGGAATACTTCCAAATGTACTGTCGTTATGCCGCCATGGCTTTATATCACCTTCATTACGTTAAAGAAGGCTAATTAACTTAAAAATGTTAAACTAATGATTTACAGCATCTCGATATCGATTGCTAAATGTGTATATACAAGAAAATCGACTTTATACCTAAATATAACCTAACGGAATTCTTCTACGTGCACTGCCATTATGCCGCCATGGCTTTATGCACACTTCAGTTCGTTAAAGAAGGTTTATTAACTTAAATATGTTAAACTAATGAGTTGAAGCATCTCGATATCGATTGCGAAATATATATATACAAGAAAATCGACTTTATACCTAAATATAAGATTACGGAATTCTTCCAAATGCACTGTCGTTATACCGTTATGGCTTTATGTAAACTTCAGTAAGATAAATAAGGTTAATTAACTTAAATATGATAAACTAATGATTTGAAGCATTTCGTTATCAATTGCTAAATGTGTATATACAAGAAAATCGACTTTATGCCTAAATTTAAGATTACGGAATTCTTCTAAATGCACTGCTGTTATGCCGCCATTGCTTTATGCCAACTTCAGTTCGTTAAAGAAGGTTTATGAACTTAAATATTTGAAACTAATGATTTGAAGCATTTCGATATCGATTGCTATATGTATATATACAAGAAAATCGACTTTATACCTAAATATAATATTACGGAATTCTTCTACATACACTGCCGTTATGCCGCCATGGCTTTATGTTAACATCAGTGCGTTAAAGAAGCTTTATTAACTTAAATATATTAAACTAATGATTTGAAGATTTTCGATATCGATTGCTAAATGTGTAAATACAAGAAAGTCGACTTTATACCTAAATATAAGATTACGGAATTCATCGAAATACACTCCCGTTACGCCGTTATGGCTTTATATAAATTTCAGTTCGCTAAAGAAGATTAATTTACTTAAATATGCTAAACTAATGATTTGAAGCTTTTCGATATGGATTGCTAAATGTGTATGTACAAGAAAATCGATTTTATACCTAAGTAAAAGATTACGGAATTCACCCAAATATACTGCCGTTATGCCGTTATGGCTTTTTATAAATTTCAGTACGTTAAAGAAGGTTTATTAACTTAAATATGTTAAACTAATGATTTGAAGCATGTCGATAACGATTGCTAAATGCGTATATACAAGGAAATCGACTTTATACCTAAATTTTAGATAACGTAATTCTTCTAAATGCACTGCCGTTATGCTCTTATGGCTTTATATAAATTTCAGTACGTTAAAGAAGGTTAATTTACTCAAGTATGTTAAACTAATGATTTGAGCATTTCGATATCGATTGCTAAATGTATATGTACAAGAAAATCGATTTTATACCTAAATAAAAGCTTACGGAATTCACCCAAATATATTGCCGTTATGCCGTTATGGCTTTATGTAAACTTCAGTAAGATAAAGAAGGTTAATTAACCTAAATATGCTAAACCAGTTATTTGAAGCATTTCGATATCGATTGCTAAATGCGTATATACAACAAAATCGAATTTATACCTAAATATAAGATTACGGAATTCTTCTAAATGCACTGTCGTTAGGCCGCCATGGCTTTATATCACCTTCATTACGTTAAAGAAGGTTAATTATTTTAAATATGTTAAACTAATGATTTGAAGAATTTCGATATCGATTGCTAAATGCGTATATACAACAAGTTCGGCTTTATATCTAAATATAAGATTACGGAATTCTTCGAAATACACTGCCGTTATGCCGTTATGGCTTTATATAAATTTCAGTACGTTAAAGAAGGTTTATTAACTTAAATATGTTAAACTTATGAGATGAAGCATTTCGATATCGATTGCTAAATGTGTATGTACAATAAAATCGACTTTATACCTAAATATAAGATTACGGAATTCTGCAACATATACTGCCGCTATGTCGTTATGGCTTTATGTAAACTTCAGTAAGATAAAGAAAGTAAATTAACTTAAATATGCTAAACCAGTTATTTGAAGCATTTTGATATCGATTGCAAAATGTGTATATACAAGAAAATCGACTTTATACCTAAATATAAGATTACGGAATTCTTCCACATGTACTGTCGATATGCCGCCATGGCTTTATATCACCTTGAATACGTTAAAGAAGGTAAATTATTTTAAATATGTTAAACTAATGGTTTGAAGCATTTCGATATCGATTGCTAAATGTTTTAAAAAATATAAATTTCAGTTCGCTAAAGAAGGTTAATTTACTTAAATATACTAAACTAATGATTTGAAGCATTTCGATATCGATTGCTAAATGTGTATATGCAAGAAAATCGACTTTATACATTAATATAAGATAAGGGAAATTTATTCTAAATGCACTGCCGTTATGCCGTTATGGATTTATGTTCAGTTCGTTAAAGAAGGTTTATTAACTTAAATATGTTAAACCAGTTATTTGAAGCATTTCGATATCGATTGCTTAATGCGTATATACAACAAAATCGACTTTATACCTAAATATAGGATTACGGAATTCTTCTAAATGCACTGCCGCCATTGCTTTATACCAACTTCAGTTCGTTAAAGAAAGTTTATGAACTTAAATATTTTAAACTAATGATTTGAAGCATTTCGATATCGATTGCTATATGTATATATACAAGAAAATCGACTTTATACCTAAATATAACCTAACGGAATTCTTCTACATGCACTGCCATTATGCCGCCATGGCTTTATGCACACTTCAGTTCGTTAAAGAAGGTTTATTAACTTAAATATGTTAAACTAATGAGTTGAAGCATTTCGATATTGATTGCTATATGTATATATACAAGAAAATCGACTTTATACCTAAATATAACCTAACGGAATTCTTCTACATGCACTGCCATTATGCCGCCATGGCTTTATGTTAACTTCAGTGCGTTAAAGAAGCGGTATTAACTTAAATATATTAAACTAATGATTTGAAGCATTTCGATATCGATTGCTTAATGCGTATATACCACAAAATCGACTTTTTACCTTAATATAAGATTACGGAATTCATCCAAATGCACTGCCGTTATACCGTTATGGCTTTATGTAAACTTCAGTAAGATAAAGAAGGTTAGTTAACTTAAATATGTTAAACTAATGATTTGAAGCATTTCGATATCGATTGCTAAATGTGTATATGCAAGAAAATCGACTTTATACATTAATATAAGATAACGGAATTATTCTAAATGCACTGCCGTTATGCCGTTATGGATTTATGTTCAGTTCGTTAAAGAAGGTTTATTAACTTAAATATGTTAAACCAGTTATTTGAAGCATTTCGATATCGATAGCTATATGTGTATATAAAAGAAAATCGAATTTATATCTAAACATAAGATTACGGAATACTTCCAAATGTACTGTCGTTATGCCGCCATGGCTTTATATCACCTTCATTACGTTAAAGAAGGCTAATTAACTTAAAAATGTTAAACTAATGATTTACAGCATCTCGATATCGATTGCTAAATGTGTATATACAAGAAAATCGACTTTATACCTAAATATAACCTAACGGAATTCTTCTACGTGCACTGCCATTATGCCGCCATGGCTTTATGCACACTTCAGTTCGTTAAAGAAGGTTTATTAACTTAAATATGTTAAACTAATGAGTTGAAGCATCTCGATATCGATTGCGAAATATATATATACAAGAAAATCGACTTTATACCTAAATATAAGATTACGGAATTCTTCCAAATGCACTGTCGTTATACCGTTATGGCTTTATGTAAACTTCAGTAAGATAAATAAGGTTAATTAACTTAAATATGATAAACTAATGATTTGAAGCATTTCGTTATCAATTGCTAAATGTGTATATACAAGAAAATCGACTTTATGCCTAAATTTAAGATTACGGAATTCTTCTAAATGCACTGCTGTTATGCCGCCATTGCTTTATGCCAACTTCAGTTCGTTAAAGAAGGTTTATGAACTTAAATATTTGAAACTAATGATTTGAAGCATTTCGATATCGATTGCTATATGTATATATACAAGAAAATCGACTTTATACCTAAATATAATATTACGGAATTCTTCTACATACACTGCCGTTATGCCGCCATGGCTTTATGTTAACATCAGTTCGCTAAAGAAGATTAATTTACTTAAATATGCTAAACTAATGATTTGAAGCTTTTCGATATGGATTTCTAAATGTGTATGTACAAGAAAATCGATTTTATACCTAAGTAAAAGATTACGGAATTCATCCAAATATACTGCCGTTATGCCGTTATGGCTTTATATAAATTTCAGTACGTTAAAGAAGGTTTATTAACTTAAATATGTTAAACTAATGATTTGAAGCTTTTCGATATGGATTGCTAAATGTGTATGTACAAGAAAATCGATTTTATACCAAAAGAAATAAGATTACGTAATTCTTCTAAAATACTGCCGTTATGCCTTATGGCTTTTTATAAATTTCAGTACGTTAAAGAAGGTTTATTTACTCAAGTATGTTAAACTAATGATTTAAAGCATTTCGAAAATCGATTGCTAAAGGGTATTTTACAAGGAAATCGATTTTATACCTAAAAAATAAGATAAGGGTAATTCTTCTAAATACATTGCCGTTATGCCTTATGGCTTTATGTAAATTTCAGAAACGTTAAAGAAGGTTAATTTCCCTCAAGTATGTTAAACCATGATTTAAAGCATTTCGATATCGATTGCTAAAGGGTATTTTACAAGAAAATCGAATTTATACCTAAAAAATAAGCTTACGGAATTCTTCTAAATATATTGTCGTTAGGGCCGTCATGGCTTTATGAAAAACCTTCTTTAAACGTTTAAAGAAGGTTAATTATTTTAAATATGTTAAACCAGTTATTTGAAGCATTTCGATATCGATTGCTAAATGCGTATATACAAAAAAGTTCGAATTTATATCTAAATATAAGATTACGGAATTCTTCTAAATGCACTGTCGTTATGCCGTTATGGCTTTATAAAAAACTTTCATTACGTTAAAGAAGGTTTATTATTTTAAATATGTTAAACTTATGATTTGAAGCATTTCGATATCGATTGCTAAATGTGTATGTACAAAAAAGTTCGGCTTTATATCTAAATATAAGATTACGGAATTCTTCAAATACACTGCCGTTATGCCGTTATGGCTTTATGTAAATTTCAGTACGTTAAAGAAGGTTTATTAACTTAAATATGTTAAACTTATGATGAAGCATTTCGATATCGATTGCTAAATGTGTATGTACAATAAAATCGACTTTATACCTAAATATAAGATTACGGAATTCTGCAACATATACTGCCGCTATGTCGTTATGGCTTTATGAAAAACCTTCAGAAACGTTAAAGAAAGTAAATTAACTTAAATATGTTAAACCAGTTATTTGAAGCATTTTGATATCGATTGCTAAATGTGTATATACAAGAAAATCGACTTTATACCTAAATATAAGATTACGGAATTCTTCCACATGTACTGTCGATATGCCGCCATGGCTTTATATCACCTTGAATACGTTAAAGAAGGTAAATTATTTTAAATATGTTAAACTAATGGTTTGAAGCATTTCGATATCGATTGCTAAATGTGTAGATACAAGAAAATCGACTTTATGCCTAAATTTAAAATTATAACATTACGGAATTCTTCTAAATGCACTGCCGTTATACCGTTAAGGCTTTATGTAGACTTCAGTAAGCTAAAAAATGTTTATTAACTTAATATATTAAACTAATGATTTGAAGCATTTCGATATCGATAGCTAAATGTGTATATACAAAAAAATCGACTTTATGCCTAAATATAAAATTATAACATTACGGAATTCTTCTAAATGCACTGCCGTTATACCGTTTAGGCCTTATGTAGACTTCAGTAAGCTAAAAAATGTTTATTAACTTAATATGTTAAACTAATGATTTGAACCATCTCGATATCGATTGCTAAATGTGTATATACAAGAAAATCGACTTTATACCTAAATATAAGATTACGGAATTCTTCTAAATGCACTGCCGTTATGCCGACATGGCTTTACGCCAACTTCTGTTCGTTAAAGAAGATTAATTAACTTAAATATGTTAAACTAATGATTTGAAGCATTTCGATATCGATTGCTAAATGTGTATATACAACAAAATTGACTTTTTACCTTAATATAAGGGTACGGAATTCATCCAAATGCACTGCCGTTATACAGTTATGGCTTTATGTAAACTTCAGTAAGATAAAGAAGGTTAGTTAACTTAAATATGTTAAACTAATGATTTGAAGCATTTCGATATCGATTGCTAAATGTGTATATGCAAGAAAATCGACTTTATACATTAATATAAGATAACGGAATTGTTCTAGATGCACTGCCGTTATGCCGCTATGGATTTTTGTTCAGTTCGTTAAAGAAGGTTTATTAACTTAAATATGTTAAACCAGTTATTTGAAGCATTTCGATATCGATAGCTATATGTGTATATAAAAGAAAATCGAATTTATATCTAAACATAAGATTACGGAATACTTCCAAATGTACTGTCGTTATGCCGCCATGGCTTTATATCACCTTCATTACGTTAAAGAAGGCTAATTAACTTAAAAATGTTAAACTAATGATTTACAGCATCTCGATATCGATTGCTAAATGTGTATATACAAGAAAATCGACTTTATACCTAAATATAACCTAACGGAATTCTTCTACATGCACTGCCATTATGCCGCCATGGCTTTATGCACACTTCAGTTCGTTAAAGAAGATTTATTAACTTAAATATGTTAAACTAATGAGTTGAAGCATCTCGATATCGATTGCGAAATATATATATATACAAGAAAATCGACTTTATACCTAAATATAAGATTACGGAATTCTTCTAAATGCACTGCTGTTATGCCGCCATTGCTTTATGCCAACTTCCGTTCGTTAAAGAAGGTTTATGAACTTAAATATCTTAAACTAATGATTTGAAGCATTTCGATATCGATTGCTATAGGTATATATACAAAAAAATCGACTTTATACCTAAATATAAGATTACGGAATTCTTCTACATACACTGCCGTTATGCCGCCATGGCTTTATGTTAACTTCAGTGCGTTAAAGAAGCTTTATTAACTTAAATATATTAAACTAATGATTTGAAGCATTTCGATATAGATTGCTAAATGAGTATATACAAGAAAGTCGACTTTATACCTAAATATAAGATTACGGAATTCATCGAAATACACTCCCTTTATGCCGTTATGGCTTTATATCACCTTCATTACGTTAAAGAAGGTTAATTAACTTAAATATGTTAAACCAGTTATTTGAAGCATTTCGATATCGATTGCTTAATGCGTATATACAATAAAATCGACTTTATACCTAAATATAAGATTACGAAATTCTTCTAAATGCACTGCTGTTATGCCGCCATTGCTTTATGCCAACTTCAGTTCGTTAAAGAAGGTTTATGAACTTAAATATTTTAAACCAATGATTTGAAGCATTTCGATATCGATTGCTATATGTATATATATAAGAAAATCGACTTTATACCTAAATATAAGATTTCGGAATTCTTCTACATACACTGCCGTTATGCCGCCATGGCTTTATGCTAACTTCAGTGCGTTAAAGAAGCTTTATTAACTTAAATATATTAAACTAATGATTTGAAGCATTTCGATATCGATTGCTAAATGAGTATATACAAGAAAGTCGACTTTATACCTAAATATAAGATTACGGAATTCATCGAAATACACTCCCTTTATGCCGTTATGGCTTTATATCACCTTCATTACGTTAAAGAAGGTTAAT
Source organism: Bactrocera correcta (assembly GCA_027475135.1). NCBI lineage: Eukaryota > Metazoa > Arthropoda > Insecta > Diptera > Tephritidae > Bactrocera > Bactrocera correcta. The sequence continues at coordinate 59,575 of JAPZAG010000330.1, read as the reverse complement.
TAACTTAAATATGTTAAACTAATGATTTGAAGATTTTCGATATCGATTGCTAAATGTGTAAATACAAGAAAGTCGACTTTATACCTAAATATAAGATTACGGAATTCATCGAAATACACTCCCGTTATACCGTTATGGCTTTATATCACCTTCATTACGTTAAAGAAGCTTTATTAACTTAAATATATTAAACTAATGATTTGAAGCATTTCGATGTCGATTGCTAAATGAGTATTGTACAAATGAGCATCCTCCCCCGACCTCAACACACACACCACATTACCACACCACATCGTTTCAAAACCTACATCACTAACACGCAACCTTCACCACATCACACCACATCGACTCAAACTTACATCACTAACACGCACTTTCACCACAGTACGCTTACAACCCACATCCTACAGTACTCGTGAGAGCATTTACACACCGACACACATCAGCACACAGGTACACCAACACCCATCACATCATCCGATTCAGCACCAACGGGATCCAGGAAGGACCGATAAACGGATCGACTAGCTCAGTTCGTTTGCGACATCATCAGCGATCGGTACGCTACAATCTCTCTGCGCGTCCCGCCGGTACATCCAGATCCGCAAAAATTCGGTTTTTTGTGACATTTACATAACATAAAATCAATAATAAAATTCAGTTTCGGTTGTGCTCGATCCTCACACTCACGGATAAACTAATTTTCAGTTCAGTTTTATTTTTGGTATAAAAGCCCAACAAGGTGAGTGCACAAAAAATTACATTGGTCCTTCGAGCCTACAGAAAGGCACATGGTACAAGCAGTGAAGGGAAGTGTAGTGACACAAAAATTTAAAAAACAAAAAAAAAAAAAAAAGTGAGTGACAAAGAATATATACATACATGTACCAAAAGTGAACATACATATAAAACATACATATAAAAGAAAAAAAAAGAAGTTAGTAAAAAGTGCGGTGAACCCAAAACGCAGTGAAGTGCTAAACAAACGAAAAGAAAGAAGGAAAAGCAGTGAAATTCAATACATAAATCAATAGAACCAAAAACAACACAACAATTAAAGCTTTACTAACAAAACGGGCGCGAAATTTAAAAAATCGGGCGCGAAACATAGAAAATCAAAAATCATTAAATTAAAAGAAAAAAAAAATACTAACAACCAACACTGGAACAGCGGAGAGGAGGCAGCTCAACAGCAGGAGGAATAGTAGAAGCGCACACGCACCCAATTTTCTTTAAAAAAAAACTCCCCAAAATCCCCTGAGGGAACATAAAGTGAGTGTATCCATTTCACATTTGATTTTTATCGTTATATATAATATATGTATATATGTATGTATCGTTGCTCCAACGGTCAACTGCATAAAACAGATAGCTACTAAATCCGTTTAATAAAACGGTTAGTGAAAGCTTGGCGGTAAATTCACAGTACAAAAAGGAAAATAATATATATATATATATGTATCCTCAATATACATATATATATATAACCAAATAAATTATTATATGCCCTTAAGACTTACCTTCGTGTATACAATACACACAATCCGCAAACAATAAAAAATATCAGTATTCAAGTATTTACTTGCTAATTATTCTGGCAATACCGCTCCGGCTTAGTAACTGTGAGAGGGATACTTGCAAATGCAATACCGCTTCGGATTATTCAGCTGGGAGAGGGATTGCTTTCAAAGTAAGCAAAGGGAGATATAAGAATAAAACATAAAAAGAACAAATACAAACATACATACATACATACATATATACATACATATCAGCAAACGAAATATACATATATAAAACAATTTTTTAATAAATACATACATATACAAATATATATATAAATATATACAGTAGCGCTTTTAGCGCATATTTCTTACCGCGAATATATATAAACGCGAAATATTATATTGCCGGAAACTTTCGAATGTTGTATACCTATAAACATAGGATACAAGAAATTAAATAAACTGTGCGAAAAATCAACATTGGTTGAAAAAACTGAAAATTGCAAACTAATTACCTTTGTACATACATTCAAATATTAAAGGTCCAATTTGGCGATTTCCGAGCATTTTCTTGTTCCTTGTCCAACAAGAACAAGCATAAGTGCACATATTTCATTTAACGCATATTATATGCACATAACATCCACACGTATGTACAAAGGGTATTAACCTTGTGTTCAGTGCGCGCTGATACAAGGGCATACGGATAAAGCCATAAAAAATATTTTTTCCGATATCAAAAAAAAAAAAAAACACGCAAGTAAATACGCGAGCAATAAAAGCGATAACGCATGCTTACATTCTTTTTCGGAAATAACAGCTCTTCTTTATTGAAAAGAGCTTTCGGTTATACATATTTTAATAATCCAATTTTTCGGAAATAAACAACTCTTATTTAATAAAAAGAGTTTTCGGGAACAAATCTTTCTATTATAATAAAATATCCTTATATTTTATTAACTCAAATTTTTCTGAATGAGCACAGATTCAAAAGAATCTAAAGCAGAATTCTTAAGAATTCCCAAAATGATTACTGATGATAAAAGCCCATGTACACCTGCTGAAGCTACACGCTCAAAGCAAGGTGCTACAAAGCAAAAAAGGGGGAGGGACATCTCGTATATTAAATTCATTTCTGAGAGTGACAGCTTGATTAAATACTGCACTCGATTTGCATCTTCACCGATTCAGGACAACTCTGAATCGGTACTAGAAATAAAAAATAAATCTATTGACAATTTTTGGACACGCCTCCAAGGTGCATACGACGCAATAGTAGAAACTGATGATTCAGATCTACCTGAAAATTTTAAATCTTCGGCTTACGCCAAATACGAAAATTGCTTATACCGCTATGAAGACACAAAAGCAATGATCTCAGATCAATTAAAACTTATGAAGGCAATTGCACCTACTCCCCACAGTAGAGTAGAGTTACCTCAATTGCAAGCCCAAGAGGCAAGTTCAGGCATTCATCTCAAAGTGCCAGCGTGTGATACGGAAATATTTCATGGAGGTTATGAACAATGGCCGTCCTTCCGGGACATGTTTACAGCCGTGTACATAAACCATCCAAAATTATCACAGGCGCAAAAACTGTATCACCTCCGATACAAAACTAAAGGTCAAGCAGGCGTAATAGTCAAGCAGTTCGCATTGAATGACGATAATTTTAATTTAGCTTGGGGAGCTTTAAGACAAAGATACGAAAATGAGAGAATATTAGTTGACAAGCAAGTAACGATACTTATGAACTTACCTAAAATTCAAAGAGAAACCAGTGAAGAATTCATGAAACTAGAATCCACTGTTTCAAACTGTTTGTCGGTTCTATCGACACAAAATATTCCCACTCACAATTGGGATCCTATTCTGGTAAACATATGTACCGCCGCATTACCAGAGAAATCATTACTTTTGTGGGAGCAATCGCTCTCATCAAGAAGAAAATGCCCAACGTGGCAACAGATGAAAGATTTCTTAACTACCCAATACGAAATTGCGGAAAGGGTAGACAAAAAAGTAGTCAGAACTAAAAACGTTCAACAAGACCTAAATCGAAGCTTCAATAAACCCCAAGCCGGAAGCAACAATCATTTAAACAGAAGTTTTTTCAAAGCACAATCGTTCATATCTGAACAAAATAAATTCACGTCATGCGAACTATGTTCTGGAGGGCATAAGTTAAAAGCTTGCGAGAAATTTAAAAAAATGAATGTCAATGAAAGGAACAACTTTGTCAGGTCAAAAAGACTCTGTACAAACTGCTTGTCCCACTCACACAATCTTAATACTTGCGAAAGCAAATTTAATTGCGTATATTGCCACAAAAGGCATCATTCTATGCTACATCTTAATAACTTTCCCAACACATCTCATAGCAGCGCTTTTTCAAAAAAAGCCACGGGTTTAGTTGCAACAGCAGCTCCCGAAACAAAACCTCAAGAAAATTGCCAAGAGACACCATGTTGTTCAAAGGCACTAAAAACTCAAACGCTACACAGCGAAAATCATAGTAGAGTACTACTACCCACAGCAGTTGTCTCCATCGAACATCGAGGAGAGCTGTTCAAACTAAGAGCCCTAATAGACCAAGGATCGCAACGATCATTCATAGCGTCTAGGGCACAAAATAGGCTAAAACTGCCAACAAAACATGCCAACTATGAAATTACGGGAATGGGCGGACGAGTAGTACAAAACTCAAGTAAAATCTGCCCCATTACCCTAATTTCCCCCAAAGCGGATAAGCGCATTGAAGCAAATGCTATTGTCTTACCGCAACTAACTAACATGCTACCAAGCTATCAAATAAATAGCAAGCATTGGGATAAAATTGCACACCTGACTCTGGCAGATCCCAATTGCGACACGCCAGCTCAGATAGACATCCTGATAGGCAGCGACCTTATACCGCAAATCATATTAGAAGGTGTTGAAAAAATTTCGAAAACACTACTGGCGCAAAATACCATTTTCGGATGGGTCCTAAGTGGACTAGTTGCGGAACCAGTCACAGCCATGACAACTCAAGTTGAGGAAATCTCAAACGAGTACCTCAATTCACAATTGAGAAGATTTTGGGAGGTAGAAGAACTCCCCCCCATTCCAATTACAACACCTGAAGATCAGTATTGTGAAGACTTTTACAAAGCCACAACTACTCGATCAGATAATGGTCGGTATGTCGTACGACTACCAATAAAACAACAATTTCCAGACACACTCGCCTTAGGTCACTCTCGCACCTCTGCAATACAGCAGTTTCTAAGTATGGAGAAAAACCTACTTAGAAAAGGTGAGCTTAAACAAGTTTATGATGGTGTCGTGGAAGAATACCTTCATTTAGATCACATGGAGGAAGTAAACCCATGTGAAAAAATCTTAAGAGGCAAATATTACTCTTTCTACTTGCCACATCATGCAGTAGTAAAGCCTGAGAAGAAAACAACAAAAGTTCGAGTTGTCTTCAATGCATCACGATCCACGAGTTCGGGTAATTCCCTAAATGATATTCTATTTACGGGACCCACACTCCAACCAGATTTAATGCTCCTCATATTGAACTGGCGTATATACAAATACGTATTCAATGGGGATGTCGAAAAGATGTATCGACAAATACTGGTTCATAAAGATGATCAAGATTTTCAGCGGATTATTTTCCGAAAATCTGCCAATAGTCCACTACGCGACTTTAAATTGAAAACAGTTACCTTTGGCGTAAACTGTGCCCCATATCTAGCCATTCGTACACTACACGAACTGGCAGAAGACACAAAGCCAGAATTTCCACTGGCAACACAAGTCTTAAAAACGCAAACGTATGTAGACGATATCCTGTCTGGAAGCCACAGTCTTCCACAAGCATACGAGACCTTATCACAGGTAATAAGTGCCCTCAATACCGCAGGGTTTCCTTTAAAAAAGATTACAGCCAATCACCCAAATATTTTAAAAAATATTCCTAAAGACCATTTGTTGGATACTAATTTCCTTATATTTGAAAAGGAAAGTACAACAAAAACACTAGGCATCCAATGGAATGCGATATCGGACCAGTTTTCATACACTACTGAGTCCATATCCGCATTATCTGCTATTACAAAACGCCAAATTCTCTCCTCTGTGGCAAAACTTTTTGACCCCGCAGGATGGCTGTCGCCAATTATGATACAAGCGAAAATACTGATCCAAGAATTATGGCTAGACGGAACCGACTGGGACGAACAAGTGAAACCTCTTCGCTTAGAAAAATGGTCCCAGTTCGCTAATAATTTGAACGACATCTCGAAGATACAAATTCCACGGTGGGTAAACTATTCCCCCGAATACAAAGTGGAACTACACGGTTTCTGCGACGCCTCTGAAAAGGCATATTGTGCCACTATTTATGTGCGCACACAAAGCGATATTGCAACCACAAGCCACTTATTAGCGGCAAAAGCAAAAGTTGCGCCTCTAAAAACGATAAGTCTACCACGACTTGAACTCTGTGGCGCTCTGCTACTAGCAAAGCTAGCTTCAATGGTGCAGACCCACTTAAATATGGCGAAATACAGATTATATTTATGGTCCGATTCCGAGATAGTTCTAGCCTGGTTAGAAAAACCACCACATGCGTGGAAAACTTATATTTCTAACCGAACATCTGAAATACTTGACCTAGTAGGATCAGCCACTTGGCGTCACGTAGCCAGTGCTGACAATCCTGCTGATCTAGGTACAAGAGGATGCAAGCCTCTGCATCTTGCCACCTCCACCCTCTGGTGGAATGGCCCCCGATGGTTAACAGAATCTCCCGATTCTTGGCCACAATCGCCCATGCGCAACATACTTGCCCCAGAAAGTCGTAAAATCGACACTTATCTTGCAACATGGGATGACACTGACATCCTTGAACGATTTTCATCGTTTCCCCGAGCCCTCCGGGTAGTTGCCTATATTCTCAAGTTTTTAGAGCGGCTCAAACTTAAAGTTAAAGGAGCAACTTATCTCCATTGCGATAAATTGACGCACCAAGACTTACAAAAAGCAAAGGTCGCTCTTATCGTATCAACCCAAACGCGCTACTTCAGCCGCGATGTAGAATTACTAAGAGAATCGAAGCCTATCGATAAAAAGAGCTCACTCTTAGTCCTAAACCCATTTCTAGATTCGAAGGGCTTACTTCGTGCCAATGGTCGGCTTGCTAATTCAAGCCTAACGTACAATGAACGCCACCCTATAATCATACCAGAGAGGTGTCCGTTTGCCACGTTATTTATTAGATATATCCACACACTAATGCTCCATGCCGAACATCGCCTCATGCAACATATGGTCCGCCAAGAGCTGTACATACCCCGACTGAAGCCCCAAATAAAAAAGTGCATTTTCATGTGCAAAATCTGCACTATGCATAAGCAGAAAATGCGATCGCAGATTATGGCAGCACTTCCACCTGAACGCTGCAATTTTGCTCTGCCGTTCACCACTACAGGTGTAGATTTTGCTGGGCCTTTTATGATAAAGGCATCCATGTTAAGGTCTCCTACCCTCATGAAAGGCTACGTGGCTGTTTTTGTCTGTTTCACGACAAAAGCAGTACACCTTGAGCTATGTACGAATCTGACGACGGAGGCTTTCCTCGCGGCTTTTGCTCGTTTCGTCGGACGACGAGGCTTTCCATCAAAAATCATGAGCGATAATGGCAAAACATTTATTGGAGCTCAACGAGCCACCGAGAAACAGTTTGTCGATTTCTTTAAACAAGTATCACCTGACATCGTACAAAAGTATGCACCCCAAGGTATCAATTGGCAGTTTATCCCCCCAAGCGCTCCACATATGGGTGGCTTATGGGAATCTGCCGTAAAAAGCTTCAAATCTCATTTTAAAAAGATAGCTGGCAACCACAAATTTAATTTCGAAGAATTCACGACCCTCTTAATTAGAATTGAAGCCGTTCTTAATTCACGGCCTCTCGCTGCACTCTCGCAAGATCCCTCAGACTTTACTGCCCTCACGCCAGGGCATTTTCTTAAAGGAGCGCCCATTCTGGCCACACCTGAGCCAGGCGTGGAGTCGCTTTCCTTATTAAATCGTTGGGAAAGAATAAAAATTCTCCATCATGACTTCAGTCGTCGATGGAAAGATGATTATTTAAAGGACCTCCACAGAAGGTACCGATGGAAAACAACAGAAAATGCGCCTAAGCTTGGAGATTGTGTCTTGATCAATGACGATTGTCTCCCCCCCACCGAATGGCGGCTTGGCCGCATAGAGAAGCTCTATTACGGCTCCGACGGTCATATTCGCGTAGTCGATCTCCGCACTCAAACGGGAACACTAACCAGGCCGCTCGTCAAGCTGTGCTTTTTGCCAACCGCCGATTAAACCGAAAATAACGTAACCGTAGTTAATAAACAAAGAAACGAAAAATAAATAATGATAAAATGCTCAAATATCCATAAGTAACCGTAAAAACCAAGAAAAATGAGTTGATCCACATGACGACTCACTCGTGCCACATTACGTGGCACCAATGTCCATATGAATATATATATGTATATGCTAATTAAAATAAAATCTTTTAACAGATAACAATGGATGCCGAGATGCCAACTGCGCCCACGCACACCATACGTTCGGCAGTTACTGTTCCGCGCTCGAAGACTACACCAGTCGCAGCGCCGCGCACCACCATAGCCACCGCAGCTCCTCGAGCAGTTTCAACGGCTCCACTTAACGACACGCGAGCAACGGCTCCGGAACCACCACAACTAGAATGCGCTCTATGTCGCCGTCGTCATCGGTTGCCACGCTGTGGCATCTTCAAGGGGATGACCCCTCAGCAACGCCAGCAGATCGCTCAAGCACATGGGCATTGTCTGAATTGTCTGGCGCCCACCCATCGTACGCAAGAGTGCACAACGGGCTACCAGTGCCAAGTATGCATGCGTCACCACCATACGCTGCTACACCGCACCGGCGTACTCGATGGCGGGCGTCATGATGCTCCTCGCAGACATGATGCCATCAGAAGACCCAAGCGATCGCAACCACGCAGGCCGGCATACCCTACGGAGCACTCACGTTCCTGGCGTCACCGCAATCCTCCACCGAACCGGAGGCGCCAGCCCAGGCCGCAATCGCGCCGTTCCACAGGCCTCAGCAACGTGGTAGCCACGTTACAACGGCTTCAGAGGCTACTAGGCTAGACACTCGCCTAGGGGGGCCAGGATGTACAAATGAGCATCCTCCCCCGACCTCAACACACACACCACATTACCACACCACATCGTTTCAAAACCTACATCACTAACACGCAACCTTCACCACATCACACCACATCGACTCAAACTTACATCACTAACACGCACTTTCACCACAGTACGCTTACAACCCACATCCTACAGTACTCGTGAGAGCATTTACACACCGACACACATCAGCACACAGGTACACCAACACCCATCACATCATCCGATTCAGCACCAACGGGATCCAGGAAGGACCGATAAACGGATCGACTAGCTCAGTTCGTTTGCGACATCATCAGCGATCGGTACGCTACAATCTCTCTGCGGGTCCCGCCGGTACATCCAGATCCGCAAAAATTCGGTTTTTTGTGACATTTACATAACATAAAATCAATAATAAAATTCAGTTTCGGTTGTGCTCGATCCTCACACTCACGGATAAACTAATTTTCAGTTCAGTTTTATTTTTGGTATAAAAGCCCAACAAGGTGAGTGCACAAAAAATTACAAGTATATACAAGAAAGTCGACTTTATATCTAAATACAAGATTACGGAATTCATCGAAATACACTCCCGTTACGCCGTTATGGCTTTATGTAATTTTCAGTTCGCTAAAGAAGGTTAATTTACTTAAATATGCTAAACTAATGATTTGAAGCATTTCGATATCGATTGCTAAATGTGTATGTACAAGAAAATCGATTTTATACCTAAATATAAGATTACGGAATTCTTCTAAATGCACTGTCGTTATGCCGCCATGGCTTTATATTACCTTCATTACGTTAAAGAAGGTTAATTAACTTAAATATGTTAAACTAATGATTTGAAGCTTTTCGATATCGATTGCTAAATGTGTAAATACAAGAAAATCGACTATATACCTAAATATAAGATTACGAAGTTCTTCTAAATGCACTGTCGTTATGCCGTTATGGCTTTATGTAAACTTCGGTAAGATAAAGAAGGTTAATTAACCTAAATATGCTAAACCAGTTATTTGAAGCTTTTCGATATCGATTGCTAAATGCGTATATACAAGAAAATCGACTTTATACTCAAATATAAGATTACGGAATTCTTCTAAATGCACTGTCGTTATGCCGCCATGGCTTTAATTACCTTCATTACGATAAAGAAGGTTAATTAACTTAAATATGTTAAACTAATGATTTGAAGCTTTTCGATATCGATTGCTAAATGTGTAAATACAAGAAAATCGACTATATATCTAAATATAAGATTACGAAGTTCTTCTAAATGCACTGTCGTTTTGCTGCCATGGCTTTAAATTACCTTCATTACGTTAAAGAAGGTTAATTAAATTAAATATGTTAAACTAATGATTTGAAGCATTTCGATATCGATTGCTAAATGAGTATATACAAGAAAATCGACATTACACCTAAATAAAACATTACGGAATTCTTCGAAATTCACTGCCGTTATGCCGTTAAGGCTTTTGTAGACTTCAGTAAGATAAAGAGGGTTAATTAACTTAAATATGTTAAACTAATGATTTGAAGCATTTCGATATCGATTGCTAAATGGTATATACAAAAAATCGACTTATACCTAAATAAAAGATTACGGATTCTTCTAAATGCACTGCCGTTATGCCGTTAAGGCTTTTGTAGACTTCAGTAAGATAAAGAGGGTTAATTAACTTAAATATGTTAAACTAATGATTTGAAGCATTTCGATATCGATTGCTAAATGTGTATATACAAGAAAATCGACTTTATACCTAAATATAAGATTACGGATTCTTCTAATTGCACTGCCGTTATGCCGCCATGGCTTTATGTAACTTCAGTACGTTAAAAAAGGTTAATTAACTTAAATATGTTAAACTAATGATTTGAAGCATTTCGATATCGATTGCTAAATGTATATGTACAAGAAAATCGATTTTACACCTAAGTAAAAGATTACGGAATTCACCCAAATATACTGCCGTTATGCCGTTATGGCTTTATGTAAACTTCAGTAAGATAAAGAAGGTTTATTAACCTAAATATGCTAAACCAGTTATTTGAAGCTTTTCGATATCGATTGCTAAATGAGTATATACAAGAAAGTCGACTTTATACCTAAATATAAGATTACGGAATTCATCGAAATACACTCCCTTTATGCCGTTATGGCTTTATATCACCTTCATTACGTTAAAGAAGGTTAATTAACTTAAATATGTTAAACTAATGATTTGAAGATTTTCGATATCGATTGCTAAATGTGTAAATACAAGAAAGTCGACTTTATACCTAAATATAAGATTACGGAATTCATCGAAATACACTCCCGTTATACCGTTATGGCTTTATATCACCTTCATTACGTTAAAGAAGCTTTATAAATTAAATATATTAAACTAATGATTTGAAGCATTTCGATGTCGATTGCTAAATGAGTATATACAAGAAAGTCGACTTTATATCTAAATACAAGATTACGGAATTCATCGAAATACACTCCCGTTACGCCGTTATGGCTTTATGTAATTTTCAGTTCGCTAAAGAAGGTTAATTTACTTAAATATGCTAAACTAATGATTTGAAGCATTTCGATATCGATTGCTAAATGTGTATGTACAAGAAAATCGATTTTATACCTAAATATAAGATTACGGAATTCTTCTAAATGCACTGTCGTTATGCCGCCATGGCTTTATATTACCTTCATTACGTTAAAGAAGGTTAATTAACTTAAATATGTTAAACTAATGATTTGAAGCTTTTCGATATCGATTGCTAAATGGTAAATACAAGAAAATCGACTACATACCTAAATATAAGATTACGAAGTTCTTCTAAATGCACTGTCGTTATGCCGTTATGGCTTTATGTAAACTTCGGTAAGATAAAGAAGGTTAATTAACCTAAATATGCTAAACCAGTTATTTGAAGCTTTTCGATATCGATTGCTAAATGCGTATATACAAGAAAATCGACTTTATACTCAAATATAAGATTACGGAATTCTTCTAAATGCACTGTCGTTATGCCGCCATGGCTTTATATACCTTCATTACGATAAAGAAGGTTAATTAACTTAAATATGTTAAACTAATGATTTGAAGCTTTTCGATATCGATTGCTAAATGTGTAAATACAAGAAAATCGACTATATACCTAAATATAAGATTACGAAGTTCTTCTAAATGCACTGTCGTTTTGCTGCCATGGCTTTAAATTACCTTCATTACGTTAAAGAAGGTTAATTAAATTAAATATGTTAAACTAATGATTTGAAGCATTTCGATATCGATTGCTAAATGAGTATATACAAGAAAATCGACATTACACCTAAATAAAACATTACGGAATTCTTCGAAATTCACTGCCGTTATGCCGTTAAGGCTTTTGTAGACTTCAGTAAGATAAAGAGGGTTAATTAACTAAAATATGTTAAACTAATGATTCGAAGCATTTCGATATGGATTGCTAAATGAGTATATACAAGAAAATCGACTTTATACCTAACTAAAGGATTGCGGAATTCTTCTAAATGCACTGCCGTTATGCCGTTAAGGCTTTTGTAGACTTCAGTAAGATAAAGAGGGTTAATTATCTTAAATATGTTAAACTCATGATTTGAAGCATTTCGATGTCGATTGCTGAATGCGTATATACAACAAAATCGACTTGATACCTAAATAAAAGATTACGGAGCTCTTCCAAATGCACTGCCGTTATGCCATTAAGGCTTTTGTAGACTTCAGTAAGAAAAAGAGGATTAATTTACTTAAATATGTTAAACTAATGATTTGAAGCATTTCGATATCGATAGCTAAATGTATATGTACAAGAAAAACGATTTTATACCTAAGTAAAAGATTACGGAATTCACCCAAATATACTGCCGTTATGCCGTTATGGCTTTATGTAAACTTCAGTAAGATAAAGAAGGTTAATTAACCTAAATATGCTAAACCAGTTATTTGAAGCATTTCGATATCGATTGCTAAATGCGTATATACAACAAAATCGAATTTATACCTAAATATAAGATTACGGAATTCTTCTAAATGCACTGTCGTTATGCCGTCATGGCTTTATGAAAAACCTTCTTTAAACGTTAAAGAAGGTTAATTATTTTAAATATGTTAAACTTATGATTTGAAGCATTTCGTTATCGATTGTTAAATGTGTATATACAACAAATTCGGCTTTATATCTAAATATAAGATTACGGACTTCTTCGAAATACACTGCCGTTATGCCGTTATGGCTTTATATAAATTTCAGTACGTTAAAGAAGGTTTATTAACTTAAATATGTTAAACTTATGATTTGAAGCATTTTGATATCGATTGCTCAATGTGTATGTACAATAAAATCGACTTTATACCTTAATATAAGATTACGGAATTCTTCCAAATACTGCCGTTATGTCTTTAAATGGCTCTATGAAAGACTTCAGTAAGATAAAGAAAGTTAATTAACTTAAATATGTTAAACCATGATTTGAAGCATTTTGATATCGATTGATAAATGTGTATATACAAGAAAATCGACTTTATACCTAAATATAAGATTACGGAATTTTTCCCTAATGCACTGTCGTTTGCCGCCATGGCTTTATACCACCTTCAATACGTTAAAGAAGGTTAATTATTTTAAATATGTTAAACTAATGTTTTGAAGCATTTCGATATCGATTGCTAAATGTGAAACATACAAGAAAATCGACTTTATACCTAAATAAAAAGTTTAAAACCGGAATTCTTCTAAATGCACTGCCGTTATGCCGTTAAGGCTTTATGTAGACTTCAGTAAGCTAAAAAATGCTTATTAACTTAATATGTTAAACTAATGATTTGAAGCATTTCGATATCGATTGCTAAATGTGTATAAAACAAGAAAATCGATTTTATACCTAAAAAATAAGATTACGGAATTCTTCTAAAATGCACTGCCGTAATGCCGTCATGGCTTTATGCAACTTCTGTTCGTTAAAGAAGATTAATTAACTTAAATATGTTAAACTAATGATTTGAAGATTTCGATATCGATTGCTAAATGTTTTAATACAAGAAAGTCGACTTTATATCTAAATATAAGATTACGGAATTCTTCTAAATGCACTGCCGTTATGCCGCCATGGCTTTACGCCAACTTCTGTTCGTTAAAGAAGATTAATTAACTTAAATATGTTAAACTAATGATTTGAAGTTTTTCGATATCGATTGCTAAATGTTTTAATACAAAAAAAGTCGACTTTATATCTAAATACAAGATTACGGAATTCATCGAAATACACTGCCGTTATGCCGTTATGGCTTTATGTAAATTTCAGTTCGCTAAAGAAGGTTAATTTACTTAAATATGCTAAACTAACGATTTAAAGGCATTTCGGTATCGATTGCTAAATGTGTATATACAAGAAAATCGATTTTATACCAAAAGAAATAAGATTACGGAATTCTTCTAAATGCACTGCCGTTATGCCGTTATGGTTTTATATAAATTTCAGTACGTTAAAGAAGGTTTATTAACTTAAATATGTTAAACTAATGATTTGAAGCATTTCGAAAATCGATTTCTAAATGCGTATATACAAGGAAATCGACTTTATACCTAAATATAAGATAAGGGTAATTCTTCTAAATGCACTGCCGTTATGCCGTTATGGCTTTATGTAAACTTCAGTAAGATAAAGAAGATTAATTAACCTAAATATGCTAAACCAGTTATTTGAAGCATTTCGATATCGATTGCTAAATGCGTATATACAACAAAATCGAATTTATACCTAAATCTAAGATTACGGAATTCTTCTAAATGCACTGTCGTTAGGCCGCCATGGCTTTATATCACCTTCATTACGTTAAAGAAGGTAATTATTTTAAATATGTTAAACTAATGATTTGAAGAGTTTCGATATCGATTGCTTAATGCGTATATACAACAAATTCGGCTTTATATCTAAATATAAGTTTACGGAATTCTTCGAAATACACTGCCGTTATGCCGTTATGGCTTTATATAAATTTCTGTACGTTAAAGAAGGTTTATTAACTTAAATATGTTAAACTTATGAGAAGAAGCATTTCGATATCGATTGCTCAATGTGTATGTACAATAAAATCGACTTTATACCTTAATATAAGATTACGGAATTCTGCCACATATACTGCCGTTATGTCGTTATGGCTCTATGTAAACTTCAGTAAGATAAAGAAAGTTAATTAACTTAAATATGCTAAACCAGTTATTTGAAGCATTTTGATATCGATTGAAAAATGTGTATATACAAGAAAATCGACTTTATACCTAAATATAAGATTACGGAATTCTTCCACATGCACTGTCGCTTTGCCGCCATGGCTTTATACCACCTTCAATACGTTAAAGAAGGTAAATTATTTTAAATATGTTAAACTAATGTTTTGAAGCATTTCGATATCGATTGCTAAATGTGTAAATACAAGAAAATCGACTTTATACCTAAATATAAAATTATAACATTACGGAATTCTTCTAAATGCACTGCCGTTATACCGTTAAGGCTTTATGTAGACATCAGTAAGCTAAAAAATGCTTATTAACTTAATATGTTAAACTAATGATTTGAAGCATTTCAATATCGATAGCTAAATGTGTATATAAAAGAAAATCGATTTTATACCTAAATAAAAGATTACGGAATTCTTCTACATGCACTGCCGTAATGCCGCCATGGCTTTACGCCAACTTCTGTTCGTTAAAGAAGATTAATTAACTTAAATATGTTAAACTAATGATTTGAAGATTTTCGATATCGATTGCTAAATGTGTTAATACAAGAAAGTCGACTTTATATCTAAATACAAGATTACGGAATTCATCGAAATGCACTGCCGTTATGCCGCCATGGCTTTACGCCAACTTCTGTTCGTTAAAGAAGATTAATTAACTTAAATATGTTAAACTAATGATTTGAAGATTTTCGATATCGATTGCTAAATGTGTTAATACAAGAAAGTCGACTTTATATCTAAATACAAGATTACGGAATTCATCGAAATACACTCCCGTTACGCCGTTATGGCTTTATATAAATTTCAGTTCGCTAAAGAAGGTTAATTTACTTAAATATGCTAAACTAACGATTTGAGGCATTTCGGTATCGATTGCTAAATGTGTACGTACAAGAAAATCGATTTTATACCTAAGTAAAAGATTACGGAATTCACCCAAATATACTGCCGTTATGCCGTTATGGTTTTATATAAATTTCAGTACGTTAAAGAAGGTTTATTAACTTAAATATGTTAAACTAATGATTTGAAGCATGTCGATAACGATTTCTAAATGCGTATATACAAGGAAATCGACTTTATACCTAAATATAAGATAACGTAATTCTTCTAAATGCACTGCCGTTATGCCGTTATGGCTTTATGTAAACTTCAGTAAGATAAAGAAGATTAATTAACCTAAATATGCTAAACCAGTTATTTGAAGCATTTCGATATCGATTGCTAAATGCGTATATACAACAAAATCGAATTTATACCTAAATCTAAGATTACGGAATTCTTCTAAATGCACTGTCGTTAGGCCGCCATGGCTTTATATCACCTTCATTACGTTAAAGAAGATAATTATTTTAAATATGTTAAACTAATGATTTGAAGAGTTTCGATATCGATTGCTTAATGCGTATATACAACAAATTCGGCATTATATCGAAATATAAGTTTACGGAATTCTTCGAAATACACTGCCGTTATGCCGTTATGGCTTTATATAAATTTCTGTACGTTAAAGAAGGTTTATTAACTTAAATATGTTAAAGTTATGAGATGAAGCATTTCGATATCGATTGCTAAATGTGTATGTACAATAAAACCGACTTTATACCTAAATATAAGATTACGGAATTCTGCAACATATACTGCCGTTATGTCGTTATGGCTTTATGTAAACTTCAGTAAGATAAGGAAAGTTAATTAACTTAAATATGCTAAACCAGTTATTTGAAGCATTTTGATATCGATTGCAAAATGTGTATATACAAGAAAATCGACTTTATACCTAAATATAAGATTACGGAATTCTTCCACATGTACTGTCGTTATGCCGCCATGGCTTTATATCACCTTCAATACGTTAAAGAAGGTAATGGTGTGAAGCATTTCGATATCGATTGCTAAATGTATAAATACAAGAAAATCGACTTTATACCTAAATATAAAATTATAACATTACGGAATTCTTCTAAATGCACAGCCGTTATACCGTTAAGGCTTTACGTAGACTTCAGTAAGCTAAAAAATGTTTAGTAACTTAATATGTTAAACTAATGATTTGAAGCATTTCGATATCGATAGCTAAATGTGTATATACAAGAAAATCGACTTTATACCTAAATATAAGATTACGGAATTCTTCTACATGCACTGCCGTTATGCCGCCATGGCTATGTGCAAACTTCAGATCGTTAAAGAAGGTTTATTAACTTAAATATGTTAAACTAATGAGTTGAACCATCTCGGAATCGATTGCTAAATGTGTATATACAAGAAACTCGACTTTATACCTAAATATAAGATTACGGAATTATTCTAAACGCACTGCCGTTATGCCGTTATGGATTTATGTTCAGTTCGTTAAAGAAGGTTTATTAACTTAAATATGTTAAACCAGTTATTTGAAGCATTTCGATATCGATTGCTAAATGTTTATATATAAGAAAATCGACTTTATACATAAATATAAGATTACGGAATTTTTATAAATGCACTGCCGTTATGCCGCCAAGGTTTTAAGCCAACTTGCGTTCGTTAAAGAAGGCTTATTGACTTAAATATGTTAAACTAATGATTTGAAGCATTTCGATATCGATTGCTAAATGTGTATATGCAAGAAAATCGACTTTATACATTAATATAAGATAACGGAATTATTCTAAATGCACTGCCGTTATGCAGTTATGGATTTATGTTCAGTTCGTTAAAGAAGGTTTATTAACTTAAATATGTTAAACCAGTTATTTGAAGCATTTCGATATCGATTGCTTAATGCGTATATACAACAAAATCGACTTTATACCTAAATATAGGATTACGGAATTCTTCTAAATGCACTGCTGTTATGCCGCCATTGCTTTATGCCAACTTCAGTTCGTTAAAGAAAGTTTATGAACTTAAATATTTTAAACTAATGATTTGAAGCATTTCGATATCGATTGCTATATGTATATATACAAGAAAATCGACTTTATACCTAAATATAAGATTACGGAATTCTTCTACATACACTGCCGTTATGCCGCCATGGCTTTATGTTAACTTCAGTGCGTTAAAGAAGCGTTATTAACTGAAATATATTAAACTAATGATTTGAAGCATTTCGATATCGATTGCTAAATGTGTATATACAACAAAATCGACTTTTTACCTTAATATAAGATTACGGAATTCATCCAAATGCACTGCCGTTATACCGTTTTGGCTTTATGTAAACTTCAGTAAGATAAAGAAGGTTAGTTAACTTAAATATGTTAAACTAATGATTTGAAGCATTTCGATATCGATTGCTAAATGTGTATATGCAAGAAAATGGACTTTATACATTAATATAAGATACTGGAATTATTCTAAATGCACTGCCGTTATGCCGCTATGGATTTATGTTCAGTTCGTTAAAGAAGGTTTATTAACTTAAATATGTTAAACCAGTTATTTGAAGCATTTCGATATCGATAGCTATATGTTTATATAAAAGAAAATGGAATTTATATCTAAGCATAAAAATATCCAAATGTACTGTCGTTATGCCGCCATGGCTTTATATCACCTTCATTACGTTAAAGAAGGCTAATTAACTTAAAGTTGGTTAACTAATGATTTACAGCATCTCGATATCGATTGCTTAATGTGTATATACAAGAAAATCGACTTTATACCTAAATATAACCTAACGGAATTCTTCTACATGTACTGCCATTATGCCGCCATGGCTTTATGCACACTTCAGTTCGTTAAAGAAGGTTTATTAACTTAAATATGTTAAACTAATGAGTTGAAGCATGTCGATATCGATTGCGAAATACATATATACTAGAAAATCGACTTTATACCTAAATATAAGATTACGGAATTCTTCTAAATGCACTGTCGTTATACCGTTATGGCTTTATGTAAACTTCAGTAAGATAAATAAGGTAAATTAACTTAAATATGATAAACTAATGATTTGAAGCATTTCGTTATCGATTGCTAAATGTGTATATACAAGAAAATCGGCTTTATGCCTAAATATAAGATTACGGAATTATTCTAAATGCACTGCTGTTATGCCGCCATTGCTTTATGCCAACTTCAGTTCGTTAAAGAAGGTTTATGAACTTAAATATTTTAAACTAATGATTTGAAGCATTTCGATATCGATTGCTATATGTATATATACAATAAAATCGACTTTATACCTAAATATAAGATTACGGAATTCTTCTACATACACTGCCGTTATGCCGCCATGGCTTTATGTTAACTTCAGTGCGTTAAAGAAGCTTTATTAACTTATATATATTAAACTAATGATTTGAAGCATTTCGATATAGATTGCTAAATGAGTATATACAAGAAAGTCGACTTTATACCTAAATATAAGATTACGGAATTCATCGAAATACACTCCCTTTATGCCGTTATGGCTTTATATCACCTTCATTACGTTAAAGAAGGTTAATTAACTTAAATATGTTAAACTGGTTATTTGAAGCATTTCGATATCGATTGCTTAATGCGTATATACAACAAAATCGACTTTATACCTAAATATCAGATTACGGAATTCTTCTAAATGCACTGCTGTTATGCCGCCATTGCTTTATGCCAACTTCAGTTCGTTAAAGAAGGTTTATGAACTTAAATATTTTAAACCAATGATTTGAAGCATTTCGATATCGATTGCTATGTGTATATATACAAGAAAATCGACTTTATACCTAAATATAAGATTTCGGAATTCTTTTACATACACTGCCGTTATGCCGCCATGGCTTTATGCTAACTACAGTGCGTTAAAGAAGCTTTATTAACTCAAATATATTAAACTAATGATTTGAAGCATTTCGATATCGATTGCTAAATGAGTATATACAAGAAAGTCGACTTTATACCTAAATATAAGATTACGGAATTCATCGAAATACACTCCCTTTATGCCGTTATGGCTTTATATCACCTTCATTACGTTAAAGAAGGTTAATTAACTTAAATATGTTAAACTAATGATTTGAAGATTTTTGATATCGATTGATAAATGTGTAAATACAAGAAAGTCGACTTTATACCTAAATATAAGATTACGGAATTCATCGAAATACACTCCCGTTATGCCGTTATGGCTTTATATCACCTTCATTACTTTAAAGAAGCTTTTCTAACTTAAATATATTAAACTTGTGATTTGAAGCATTTTAATGTCGATTGCTAAATGAGTATATACAAGAAAGTCGACTTTATATCTAAATACAAGATTACGGAATTCATCGAAATACAATCCCGTTACGCCGCTATGGTTTTATATAAACTTCAGTTCGCTAAAGAAGGTTAATTTACTTAAATATGCTAAACTAATGATTTGAAGCATTTCGATATCGATTGCTAAATGTGTATGTTCAAGAAAATCGATTTTATACCTAAGTAAAAGATTACGGAATTCACCCAAATATACTGCCGTTATGTCGTTATGGCTTTATATAAATTTCAGTACGTTAAAGAAGGTTTATTAACTTAAATATGTTAAACTAATGATTTGAAGCATGTCGATAACGATTGCTAAATGCGTCTATACAAGGAAATCGACTTTATACCTAAATATAAGATAACGTAATTCTTCTAAATGCACTGCCGTTATGCCGTTAAGGCGTTTGTCGACTTCAGTAAGATAAAGAGGGTTAATTAACTTAAATATGTTAAACTAATGATTTGAAGTATTTCGATATCGATTGCTAAATGTGTATATACAAGAAAATCGACTTTATACCGAAATATAAGATTACGGATTTCTTCTAAATGCACTGCCGTTATGCCGTTATGGCTTCATTTTAACTTCAATTCGTTTAAGAAGGTTTATTTACTTAGATATGTTACACCAGTTATTTGAAGCATTTTGAAATCGATTGCTTAATGCATATATATAAGAAAATCGACTTTCTACCTAAATATAAGTTTACGGAATTCTTGCAAATGTACTGTCGCTATGCCGCCATGGCTTTTTATCAACTTCAATATGTTATAGAAGGATAATTAATTTAAATATGTTAAACTAATGTTTTGAAGATTTTCGAAATCGATTGCTAAATGCATATATACAAAAAATCGACTTTATACTTAAATATAAGATTACGGAATTCTTCAAATGTACTGCCCTTATGCCGTTAAGGCGTTTGCAGACTTCAGTAAGATAAAGAGGGTTAATTAACTTAAATATGTTAAACTAATGATTTAAAGATTTTCGAAATCGATTGCTAAATGCATATATACAACGAATTCGACTTAATACTTAAATATAAGATTACGGATTTCTTCTACATGCACTGCCGTTATGCCGCCATGGCTTTGTGTTATCTTCGGTTTAAAGTAGGTTTTTTAACTTAAATATGTCAAACTAATGATGTGAAGCATTTCGATATCGATTGCCAAATGAGTATATACAAGAAAATCGACTTTATACCTAAATATAAGGTTCTTCTACATGCATTGCCGTTATACCGTTAAGGCGTTTGAAGACTTCAGTAAGATAAAGAGGGTTAATTAACTTAAATATGTTAAACTAATGAGTTGAGGCATTTTGATATCGATTGCTATATGTGTATATACAAGAAAATCGACTTTATACCTAAATATAAGATTACGGAATTCCTTTAAATGCACTGCCGTTATGCAGTTATGGCTTCATGTTAACTTCTGTTCGTTAAAGAAGGTTTATTGACTTAAGTATGTTAAACTAATGATTTGAAGATTTTCGAAATCGATTGCTATATTCATATATACAAGAAAATCTTCTTTATACCTAAATATAAGATTACGGAATTCTTCCATATGTACTGCCGTTATGCCACCATGGCCTTATATCAACTTCAATATGTTAAAGAAGGTTAATTAACTTAAATATGTTAAACTAATGATTTGAGGCATTTCGATATCGATTGCTAAATGTGTATATAAAACAAAATCGACTTTATACCTAAATATAAGATAACGAAATTCCCACAAATGCACTGCCGTTATACCGTTATGGCTTTATGTGAACTTCAGTAAGATAAATAAGGTTAATTAACGTAAATATGTTAAACAAATGATTTGAAGCATTTCGATATCTATAGCTAAATGTGTATATACAAGAAAATCGACCTTATACCTCATATAAGATTACGGAATTCTTCTAAATGCACTGCCGTTATGCCGCCATGGCTTTAAGCCAACTTCCGTTCGTTAAAGAAGGTTTATTAACTTAAATATGTTAAAGTAATGATTTGAAGCATTTCGATATCGATTGCTAAATGGGTATATACAAGAAAATCAACTTTATACATAAAAACAAGACTACGGAATTCTTCCAAATGTATTGTCGTTATGCTGCCATGGCTTTACATCAACTTCAATACGTTAAACAAGGTTAATTAACTTAAATATAAGTTAAGCAGCCTTAACGGCTTAACGGCAGTGCATTTAGAAGATTTACGTAATCTTATATTTAGGAATAAAGTCGATTTTGTTGTATATACTCATTTAGCAATCGATATCGAAATGCTTCAAATCATTAGTTTGACATATTTACGTTAACAAACCTACTTTAACGCACTGAAGTTAACACAAAGACATGGCGGCATAACGGCAGTGCATGTAGAAGAAATCCGTAATCTTATATTTAGGTATAAATTCGATTTTTTTGTATATACACATTTAGCAATCGATATCTAAATGCTTCAAACCATTAGTTTAACATATTTAAGTTAATTAACCTTTTTTAACGTATTGAAGTTGATATAAAGCCATGGTGGCATAACGACAGTACATTTGGAAGAATTCCGTAATCTTATATTTAGGTATAAAGTCGATTTTCTTGTATATATGCATTAAGCAATCGATATCGAAATGCTTCAAATAACTGGTTTAACATATTTAAGTTAACAAACCTACTTTAACGCACTGAAGTTAACACAAAGCCATGGCGGCATAACGGCTTATATTTAGGTATAAATTCGATTTTTTTTGCATATACACATTTAGCAATCGATATCGAAATGCTTTAAATCATTAGTTTAACATATTAAGTTAATAAACATTTTTTAGCTTAATGAGGTCTACATAAAGCCCTAACGGTATAACGGCAGTGCATTTAGAAGAACTCCGTAATGTTATAATTTTATATTTAGGTATAAAGTCGATTTTGTTGTATTTACACATTTAGCAGTCGATATCGAAATGCTTCAAACCATTAGTTTAACATACGTAAAATAATTAACCTTCTTTAGCGTATTGAAGTTGATACAAACCATGGCGGCATGACGACAGTACATTTGGAAGAATTCCGTAATCTTATATTTAGGTATAAAGAAGATTTTCTTGTATATATGAATTTAGCAATCGATTTCGAAAATCTTCAAATCATTAGTTTAACATACTTAAGTCAATAAACCTTCTTTAACGAACAGAAGTTAACATGAAGCCATAACTGCATAACGGCAGTGCATTTAAAAGAATTCCGTAATCTTATATTTAGGTATAAAGTCGATTTTCTTGTATATACACATTTAGCAAGCGATATCGAAATGCTTCAAATCATTCGTTTAACATACTTAAGTTAGTTAACCTTCTTTAACGTAATGAAGGTGATATAGAGCCATGGCGGCATAACGACAGTGCATTTAGAAGAATTCCGTAATCTTATATTTAGGTATAAAGCCGATTTTGTTGTATATACGCATTAAGCAATCGATATCGAAATGCTTCAAATCATTAGTTTAACATATTTAAGTTAATTAACCTTCTTTAACGTAATGAAGGTGATATAGAGCAATGGCGGCATAACGACAGTGCATTTAGAAGAATTCCGTAATCTTATATTTAGGTATAAAGTCGATTTTCTTGTATATACACATTTAGCAATCGATATCGAAATGCTTCAAATCATAAGTTTAACATATTAAAGTTAATTAACCATCTTTAACGTATTTAAGGTGAAATAAAGCCTTAACGCCATAACGACAGTAATTTGAAAGAATTCCGTAATCTTTTATTTAGGTATATAGTCGATTTTCTGGTATATATGCATTTAGAAATCGATATCGAAATGCTTCAAATCATTTGTTTAACATATTTAAGTTAATTAACCATCTTTAACGTATTGAAGGTGAAATAAAGCCATGGCGCCATAACGACAGTAAATTGGAAGAATTCCGTAATCTTTTATTTAGGTATAAAGTCGATTTTCTGGTATATGTGCATTTAGAAATCGATATCGAAATGCTTCAAATCATTTGTTTAACATATTTACGTTAACAAACCTACTTTAACGAACTGAAGTTGACATAAAGCCACGGCGGAATAACGGAAATGCATTTGGAAGAATTCCGTAATCTTATATTTAGGTATAATGTCGGTTTTCTTGTATATACGCATTTAGCAATCGATATCGAAATGCTTCAAATCGTTAGTTTAACATATTTAAGTTAATTAACCTTCTTTATCTTACTGAAGTTTGCGTAAAGCCATAACGGTATAACGGCAGTGCATTTGGGAGAATTTCGTAATTTTATATTTAGGTATAAAGTCGATTTTGTTGTATATACACATTTAGCAATCGATATCGAAATGCCCCAAATCATTAGTTTAACATATTTAAGTTAATTAACCTTCTTTAACATATTGAAGTTGATATAAAGCCATGACGGCATAACGGCAGTACATTTGGAAGAATTCCGTAATCTTATATTTAGGTATAAAGAAGATTTTCTTGTATATATGAATTTAGCAGTCGATTTCGAAAATCTTCAAATCATTAGTTTAACATACTTAAGTCAATAAACCTTCTTTAACGAACAGAAGTTAACATGAAGCCATAACTGCATAACGGCAGTGCATTTAAAAGAATTCCGTAATCTTATATTTAGGTATAAAGTCGATTTTCTTGTATATACACATATAGCAATCGATATCAAAATGCCTCAAATCATTAGTTTAACATATTTAAGTTAATTAACCCTCTTTATCTTACTGAAGACTTCAGACGCCTTAACGGCATAACGGCAATGCATGTAGAAGAATTTCGTAATCTTATATTTAGGTATAAAGTCGATTTTCTTGTATATACTCATTTGGCAATCGATATCGAAATGCTTCACATCATTAGTTTAACATATTTAAGTTAATTAACCCTCTTTATCCTACTGAAGTCGACAAACGCCTTAACGGCATAACGGCAAAGCATTTAGAAGAATTATTTAATCTTATATTTAGGTATTAAGTCGATTTTCTTG
Source organism: Bactrocera correcta (assembly GCA_027475135.1). Taxonomy (NCBI): domain Eukaryota; kingdom Metazoa; phylum Arthropoda; class Insecta; order Diptera; family Tephritidae; genus Bactrocera; species Bactrocera correcta. The sequence goes on along the minus strand of JAPZAG010000330.1, from coordinate 34,343 downwards.
TATATACTCATTTAGCAATCGATATCGAAATGCTTTAAATCATTAGTTTAACATATTTAAGTTAACGAACCTACTTTAACGCACTGAAGTTAACACAAAGCCATGGCGGCATAACGGCAGTGCATGTAGAAGAATTCCGTAATCTTATATTTAGGTATAAATTCGATTTTTTTGTATATACACATTTAGCAGTCGATATCGAAATGCTTCAAACCATTAGTTTAACATATTTAAAATAATTAACCTTCTTTAACGTATTGAAGTTGATATAAAGCCATGGCGGCATAACGACAGTACATTTGGAAGAATTCCGTAATCTTATATTTAGGTATAAAGTCGATTTTGTTGTATATATGCATTTGGCAGTCGATTTCGAAAATCTACAAATCATTAGTTTAACATATTTAAGTTAATTAACCTTCTTTAACGTATTGAAGGTGATATTAAGCCATGGCGACATAACGACAGTACATTTGGAAGAATCCCGTAATCTTATATTTAGGTATGAAGTCGATTTTCTTGTATATACTCATTTAGCAATCGATATCGAAATGCTTCAAATCACTAGTTTAACATATTTAAGTTAGCAAACCTACTTTAACGTACTGAAGTTTACACAAAGCCATGGCGGCATAACATCTTATATTTAGGTATAAATTCGACTTTTTTGTATATACACATTTAGCAATCGATATCGAAATGCTTCAAATCATTAGTTTAACATATTAAGTTAATAAACATTTTTTAGCTTAATGAGGTCTACATAAAGCCTTAACGGTATAACGGCAGTACATTTAGAAGAACTCCGTAATGTTATAATTTTATATTTAGGTATAAAGTGGATTTTGTTGTATTCACACATTTAGCAGTCGATATCGAAATGCTTCAAACCATTAGTTTAACATATTTAAAATAATTAACCTTCTTTAACGTATTGAAGTTGATACAAACCATGGCGGCGTAACGAAAGTACATTTAGAAGAATTCCGTAATCTTATATTTAGGTATAAAGTCGATTTTCTTGTATATATGCATTAAGCAATCGATATCGAAATGCTTCAAATAACTGGTTTAACATATTTGAGTTAATAAACCTTCTTTAACTAACTGAAGTTAACATAAGGCCATGGCGGAATAACGGCAGTGCATTTGGAAGAATTCCGTTATCCTATATTTAATTATAAAGTCAAGTTTCTTGCACTAGCACATTTAGCAATCGATATCGAAATGTTTCAAATCATTAGTTTAACATATTTAAGTTAATAAACCTTCTTTAACGCACTGAAGTCTACATAAAGCCTTAACGGCGGAACGGCGGTGCATTTAGAAGAATTCAGTTATCTTATATTTAGGTATAAATTCGATTTTGTTTTATATACATATTTAGGTATAAATAAATAAAGCCTTAACGGCGGAACGGCGGTGCACTTAGAAGAATTCAGTTATCTTATATTTAGGTATAAATTCGATTTTGTTTTATATACATATTTAGCAATCGATATCGAAATGCCTCAAATCATTAGTTTAACATATTTAAGTTAATTAACCTTCTTTAACATATTGAAGGTGCAATAAAGCCATGGCGCCATAACGACAGTAATTTGGAAGAATTTGTAATCTTATATTTAAGTATAAAGTCGATTTTCTTGTATATATGCATTTAGAAATCGATATAGAAATGCTTCAAATCATTAGTTTAACATACTTAAGTTAATTAACCATCTTTAACGTATTGAAGGTGAAATAAAGCCATGGCGTCATAACGACAGTAATTTGGAAGAATTCCATAATCCTATTTTTAGGTATAAAGTCGATTTTCTTGTATATATGCATTAAGCAATCGATATCGAAATGCTTCAAATAACAGGTTTAACATATTTGAGTTAATAAACCTTCTTTAACTAACTAAAGTTAACATAAGGCCATGGCGGGATAACGGCAGTGCATTTGGAAGTATTCCGTAATCTTATGTTTAGGTATAAAGTCAAGTTTCTTGTACTAGCACATTAAGCAATCGATATCGAAATGCTTTAAATCATTAGTTTAACATATATAAGTAAAATTACCTTCTTTAACCTACCGAAGGTGACATGAAGCCATGGCGGTATAACTGCACTGCATTTAGAAGAATTCCGCAATTTTATATTTAGGTATAAATTCGACTTTCTTGTATATATGCATTTAGCAATCGATAGCGAAAAGCTTCAAATCATTAGTTTAACATATTTAAGTTAATAAAACTTCTTTAACGCACTGAAGTTTACATAAAGCCTTAACGGTATAACTGCACTGCATTTAGAAGAATTCCGTAATCTTATATTTAGGTATAAAGTCGATTTTGTTGTATGTACACATTTAGCAATCGATATCGAGATGCTTCAACTCATTAGCTTAACATATTTAAGTTAATAATCCTTCTTCAGCGATCTGAGTTTGGCATATAGCCACGGCGGTATTACGGCAGTGCATGTAGAAGGATTTCGCAATCTTTTATTTGGGTATAAAGTCGATTTTCTTTTATATACACATTTAGATATCGATATCGAAATGCTTCAAATCATTAGTTTAACATATTAAATTAATAAACATTTTTTAGCTTACTGACGTCTACATAAAGATTTAACGGTATAACGGCAGTGCATTTAGAAGAATTCCATTATCTTATATTTAGGTATAAATACGATTTTCTTGTATATACACATTTAGCAAGCGATATCGAAATGCCTCAAATCATTAGTTTAACATACTTAAGTTAATTAATCTTCTTTATCCTACTGAAGTTTACATAAAGCCGGTATAAAGGCAGTGCATTTGGAAGAATTCCGTAATCTTATATTTAGGTATAAAGTCGATTTTGTTGTATATACACTTTTAGCAATCGATATCGAGATGCTTCAACTCATTAGCTTAACATATTTAAGTTAATAAACCTTCTTTAACGATCTGAATTTGACATATAGCCACGGCGGTATTACGGCAGTGCATGTGAAAGGATTTCGTAATCTTTTATTTAGGTATAAAGTCGATTTTCTTGAATTTACACATTTAGCAATCGATATCGAAAATCTTCAAATCATTAGTTTAACGTATTTAAGTTAATTAACTTTCTTTAAGGTAATGAAGGAGATATAAAACCATGGCGGCATAACGACAGTGCATGTAGAAGAATTCCGTAATCTTACATTTAAGTATATAGTCGATTTTCTTATATTTACACATTTAGCAATCGATATTGAAATGCCTCAGATCATTAGTTTAACATATTTAAGTAAATTAACCCTCTTTATCTTACTGAAATCTACAAAAGCCTTAACGGCATAACGGCAGTGCATTTGGAAGAGTTCCGTAATCTTATATTTAGGTATTAAGTCGATTTTGTTGTATATACGCATTTAGCAATCGACATCGAAATGCTTCAACTCATTAGCTTAACATATTTAAGTTAATAAACCTTCTTTAACGATCTGAAGTTCGCATAACGGCAGTGGATGTAGAAGAATTCCGCAATCTTATATTAGGCATAAAGTCGATTTTCTTGTATATACACATTTTTCAATCGATATCGAAATGCTTCAAATCATTTGTTTAACATATTTAAATTAATAAACGTTCTTTAACGCACTGAAGTCTACATAAAGCCTTAACGGTATAACTGCAGTGCATTCAGAAGAATTCCGTAATCTTCTTTTTAGGTATAAAGTCGGTTTTCTTGTATATACATATTAAGCACTCGATATCGAAATTCTTCAAATCATTAGTTTAACATATTTAAGTTAATTAACCTTATTTTTCTTACTGAAGTTTACATAAAGCCTTAACGGCATAACGGCAGTGCATTTAAAAGAATTCCGTTATCTTATATTTAGGTATAAAGTCGATTTTCTTGTATTTACACATTTAGCAATCGATATCAAAATGCTTCAAATCATTAGTTTAACATATTTAAGTTAATTAACTTTCTTTAACGTAATGAAGGTGATATAAAGCCATGGTGGCATAACGGCAGTGCATTTAGAAGAATTCGGTAATCTTATATTTAGGTATAAAGTCGATTTTCTTGTATATACACATTTAGCAGGCGATATCGAAATGCCTCAAATCATTAGTTTAATATATTTAAGTTAATAAAACTTCTTTAACGAACTGAAGTTGGCATAAAGCCATGGCGGCATAACGGCAGTGCCTGTAGAAGAATTCCGTAATCTTATATTTAGGTATAAAGTCGATTTTCTTGTATGTACACATTTAGCAAGCGATATCGAAATGCTTCAAATCATTAGTTTAACATATTTAAGTTAATAAACCTTCTTTAACGATCTGAAGTTGGCATAACGACAGTGCATGTAGAAGAATACCGTAATTTTATATTTAAGTATATAGTCGATTTTCTTGTATTTACAAATTTAGCAATCGATATTGAAATGCCCCAAATCATTAGTTTAACATATTTAAGTTAATTAACCTTCTTTAACGTATTGAAGTTGATATAAAGCCATGGTGGCATAACGGCAGTGCATTTAGAAGAATTCGGTAATCTTATATTTAGGTATAAAGTCGATTTTCTTGTATATACACATTTAGCAGGCGATATCGAAATGCCTCAAATCATTAGTTTAATATATTTAAGTTAATAAAACTTCTTTAACGAACTGAAGTTGGCATAAAGCCATGGCGGCATAACGGCAGTGCCTGTAGAAGAATTCCGTAATCTTATATTTAGGTATAAAACCGATTTTCTTGTATGTACACATTTAGCAAGCGATATCGAAATGCTTCAAATCATTAGTTTAACATATTTAAGTTAATTAACCTTCTTTAATGTATTGAAGTTGATCTAAAGCCATTGCGGCATAACGGCAGTACATTTAGAAGAAATCCGTAATCTTATATGTAGGTATAAAGTCGATTTTATTGTATATACACATTTAGCAATCGATATGGAGATGCTTCAACTCATTAGTTTAACATATTTAAGTTAATAAACCTTCTATAACGAACTGAAGTTAGCATAAAGCCATGGCGGCATAACGGCAGTGCATGTAGAAGAATTCCGTAATGTTATATTTAGGTATAAAGTCGATTTTGTTGTATTTACACATTTAGCAATCGATATCGAGATGCTTCAACTCATTAGCTTAACATATTTAAGTTAATAAACCTGATTTTCTTGTATATGCAATTCCGTAATCTTATATTTAAGTATATAGGCGATTTTCTTGTATATACACATGTAGCAAGCGATATCGAAATGTTTCAAATCATTAGTTTAACATATTTAAGTTAATTAAACTTCTTTAACGTATTGAAGTTGATATAAAGCCATAGCGGCATAACGGCAGTGCATTTAGAAGAATTCCGTAATCTTATATTTAGGTATAAAGTCGATTTTCTTGTATATACACATTTAGCAAGCGATATCGAAATGCTTCAAATCATTAGTTTAACATATTTAAGTTAATTAACCTTCTTTAACGTATTGAAGTTGATCTAAAGCCATTGCGGCATAACGGCAGTACATTTAGAAGAAATCCGTAATCTTATATTTAGGTATAAAGTCGATTTTATTGTATATACACATTTAGCAATCGATATCGAGATGCTTCAACTCATTAGTTTAACATATTTAAGTTAATAAACCTTCTATAACGAACTGAAGTTCAGTTAAATGAGCTTCAGTCTCTTGCCCCACACAACACATCACCAACACAGAACACCTAACCACAACAATAATCCCGCATTCAGAACACTCTACACTCACCGCATCAAAATATCCGTCACTAGCACACTTCATTCACCACGCTCATCTCTACACCACCTACAATCCACATCATACTTAACTACATCAACACTGCATTTTTCACCACCACCAAAAGGGAAGAAAAGGAGCGGAAAAACAAGTGAGCTACCACTTCTTTTTGCGATCCGCTAACGAACAGCCGTGCGAGTAACCCCGAGTGCTAACTTTCAATATTGCGCCAACCTCAACTTTAATAATTCGCGTAAATTTCATATTTCGGTTAGACATAAAATTCAGCGAAAATACCGTTGGAGAATTGTGAAATTTAATTGTAGAATCCAAAAAAAAAGTTTTAATAAAATACATTTGTGAGTTCTTTTGGCGGAATTGTGTGTTGCCTTTTTTTTTATATACGAGTCTCCGAAAGGTGAGTGCGAGGCAATCAGTCGAAAAGATCATGGTCCTTCGAGCCAACAGAATGGCACTATAAAAAAAAAAAAAACAAAAAAGGGAAAACCCAAATTAAAAATTTTAAAACGTAAAAGGTGCAGTGACACTAAAACATATAAAAAGCTAAATAAAAAGAATAAAACTAAATTAAAGCGAAGTAAAACGGAGTGCTGTGACAAAAAGAATATAAAAAGAAATATTGACATATACACATACAGAAACTAAGTCCATTTTTAAAAACAACAACATATACTCGCACATATACATATATATGAATATATAACAAAAATTAAGTTTTTAAACAAATTACATAAAAAGTAATAAATAAAATCAAACGAGCGCGCCGCGTTATAAAAATCTGACAGAATACATAATTCGGGCGCGATCGGCCAAAAAACATTAATTCAACAAAATAACAACATACACCAGGAAAACCGGAACACACAGCGGCGGGACAACAGGACAGAAAAACCGGCACACAGGCGCGGGAGAACCGGAGCATACAGGGCATAGCGCTGTTCCAAAATCTTACTTTCCCCCAAAACCCCTTGAGGCGTGATAAAGTAAGTGTATCGTTTTCATTTATATTTATTATATGTATGTACATATGTATGATAACAAACGGATTTATATTTAAGATAATCCGTTTGAACGGCACAAACCGCGCAAATTTTAATTATATATATCATCTATATATATAAAAACCGTAACAAAAAAAAAAAAAAAAAAAATCTTTTATTTGCCTATTTGCTTACCCCTGTGTTACGAACACACGTAAGAAACTAATAAAACAACAATTTAATTTCAAGTATTCACTTGCAAAATTTTCCGCAATACTCCTTCTGTTCCTCAAAACAGCAAGCAGTATATCAAAAATAAATAAGCAAAAGGCCAATAAAAAGACAAGAAGAGAAAGAAAAGTAATAATCAATTCGAACATACATACATACATATTAACTAAAAACGACTCCCTCTTATACGAGTACTACACGAAGTTAAACATTTTAATAACATACATATTTGTAAAAAGAGGTGAACACTTGCGCATGGTGAACTCTCTTTTGATTCGTGTCGCGCAATAACAAAAGACCGCAAAAACAATACGATCATTATATACAAGTAAATGTACTTGAATATACATATGCACCATAGGGGAGTATTAAATATAAAATAATCAAATTTGAATATTTTCAATAATTATCAGACATTTATCGATATTTACTAATATATAAACGGTCCGGTACAACAACAAATACATACATATACTTACATTGGCAAATATTTCCTTTTGTCTTCGCTGCATACTTTTTATTATATTATAGCGCATACATACAGGCCAGGCACATATACAAAGAGTATTGACGCCTGTAGTTACGAAAGTGAATACGAGGGCATACGAATAAGTCCTCAAACAACAAAAAAAAAAATATATATATATATATATATATACATATATATATACACATATATATACACAAATACATATATGTATTATACAATATATTAAAATTTATACGAGGGCATACGAAAAAGTCCGCAACCAAAACCAAAAAAAAAAAAAAAAATTGGATATATATACATATATACATATATATATATATACTTACATATTATACAATATATCAATTTTATCATACATACATATATATATATACACATATAAACTATACAATAATTTATCATATTATTGCCTCAACATTTCTAAAAAACTGCGTAACACGACATACGCATATTTTAATACAAAAAATCGTAAATTCGGAAATAAAAACTCTTATTTGCGTTGCGAAGAGTTTTCGGGTTTTTTATATACATACATCTGAATTTATACTAAAACGCTCATTTTTATTAAAATATTGTTGCTAAATGAGCACAGACTCTAAAGATACGAAATCTACTCAATTTTTAAAAATTCCGAAAATGATTTCTGATGACAAAAGTCCAAGTACACCTGCAGAAGCTACACGCTCGAAACAAGGTGCTACAAAGCAGAAAAGGGGGAAAGATATTTCTTACGCTAAATTCATTTCTGAGGGTGACAGTTTAATAAGATACTGCACTCGATTTTCATCTTCACCGATTCAAGATAACTCTGAATCGGTGCTAGAAATCAAAAATCAAAATATTGACAATTTCTGGACACGTCTCCAATCTGCATATGACGCGATAGTAGAAACTGACGACTCAGATCTAGCCGAAAATTTCAAATCCTCGGCTTACGCCAAATATGAAAATTGCCTTGACCAATATGAAGAGACTAAAGCCATGATCTCCGATCAATTGAAATTAATTAAAGCAGTCGCACCTACTCCACAACCTAGAGTAGAGCTGCCACAAATTCAAAGCCAAGAGGCGAGTTCAGGCATTCACCTTAAAGTGCCAGCATGCGATACAGAAACATTTCACGGAGGTTATGAACAATGGCCGTCCTTCCGGGACATGTTTACGGCCGTGTACATAAACCATCCTAAATTATCACAAGCGCAAAAACTGTATCACCTCAGATACAAAACCAAAGGTCAAGCAGGCGTAATAGTCAAACAGTTCGCATTAAATGACCACAATTTCAATTTGGCTTGGGAAGCTCTAAAAGAACGATACGAGAATGAAAGAATATTGGTAGACCAACAAGTCACCATATTAATGAACTTACCAAAAATCCAGAAAGAAACAAGTGAGGAGTTCATAAAACTTCAGTCCACTGTTTCAAATTGTTTGTCGGTTCTATCGACACAGAATATTCCCACAGACAATTGGGACCCCATACTGGTAAACATATGCTCCGCGGCATTACCGGAAAAATCTTTACTTCTGTGGGAGCAATCGCTCTCATCACGAAGAAAATGCCCAACGTGGCAACAGATGAAAGATTTTTTAACTACCCAATACGAAATTGCGGAAAGGGTAGATAAAAAGACGGTCAGAACAAAAAATGTTCAACACGACCTAAATCGAAGTTTCATTAGACCCCAAGCTAGTAACAACAACAGTTTAAACAGAAGCTTTTTTAAAAATCAATCGTTCACATCTGAACAAAATAAAATAACGTCATGCGAACTGTGTAAAGGAGGGCAAAAGCTAAAATCTTGCGAAAAGTTTAAAAAACTTAATATCAATGAAAGGAACAACTTTGTCAGATCGAAAAGACTCTGTACAAACTGTCTGTCCCACTCACACATTCTCAATAATTGCGAAAGCAAATTTAACTGCGTATATTGCCACAAAAGGCATCATTCTATGTTGCACTTAAATAACTTTCCCAACACACCTCAAAGTAGCGCTTTCTCAAAAAGAGCCACGGGTTTAGTTGCAACCGCAACTCCCGAAACACAAAATCCCGAATTTTGCCAAGAGACACCATGCTGCTCCAAGGCATTAAAAACTCAAACGCTGCACAGCGAGATCCAAAGTATGGTACTACTACCAACAGCAGTCGTCTCCATCGAACACCGAGGAGAACTGTTTAAACTCAGGGCCTTAATAGACCAAGGATCACAAAGATCATTTATTGCGTCTAGGGCACAAAATAGGCTACAACTGCCTACAAAATTAGCCAATTTTGAAATTACGGGAATGGGCGGAAGAGTAGTTCAAAACTCCAATAAAATCTGCCCCATTACCCTAATTTCCCCCCAAGCGGATAAGCGCATTCAAGCAGATGCAATAGTCTTACCGCAACTCACGAACATGCTTCCAAGCTATCAGATAAATAGCAAGAATTGGCAAAAGGTTACCCACCTAAAGCTAGCAGATCCCAACTGCAACACCCCCGCTCAAATAGACCTTCTATTAGGCAGCGACCTTATATCACAAATAATAATAGAAGGGGTTGAAAAAATTTCGAAAACACTTCTGGCGCAAAATACCATTTTCGGTTGGGTCCTAAGTGGACTAGTTGCGGAACCAGTCACAACAATGACAACTCAAGTTGAGGAAATCTCAAATGAGTACCTCAATTCACAATTGAGAAAATTTTGGGAGTTAGAAGAACTCCCCCCTATTGCAAATACAACACCAGAAGATCAGTATTGTGAAGACTTTTACAAGACCACAACTACTAGATCAGATAATGGTCGGTATGTCGTACGACTACCTCGAAAACAACAATTTCCAGACACACTCGCCTTAGGTCACTCTCGAACCTCTGCAATACAGCAGTTTCTAAGTATGGAAAAAAACCTACTTAGAAAAGGTGAGCTTAAAAAAGATTATGATGGTGTCTTAGAAGAATACCTCCATTTAGACCACATGGAGGAAGTAAGCCCATGCGAAAAAATCATAAAAGGCAAATATTACTCATTTTACTTGCCACATCATGCAGTAATAAAGCCTGACAAAAAAACCACAAAAGTTCGAGTTGTCTTCAATGCATCACGATCCACGAGCTCGGGTAGTTCCCTAAATGATATTTTATTTACGGGACCCACACTCCAACCAGATTTAATGCTCCTCATATTGAACTGGCGTATATACAAATACGTATTCAATGGGGATGTCGAAAAGATGTATCGACAAATACTGGTTCATAAAGATGATCAAGATTTTCAACGGATTATTTTCCGAAAATCTGCCAATAGTCCACTACGCGACTTTAAATTGAAAACAGTTACCTTTGGCGTAAACTGTGCCCCATATCTAGCCATCCGTACACTCCACGAACTGGCAGAAGACACAAAGTTAGAATTTCCTCTGGCAACAAAAATCTTAAAAACACAAACGTATGTAGACGATATCTTGTCTGGGAGCCACAGTCTCTCACAAGCATACAAGTCCTTATCACAAGTGATAAAGGCCCTCAACACCGCAGGGTTTCCCCTAAAAAAGATCACAGCTAATCACCCGAATATCTTGAAAAATATACCAAACGACAATTTGTTGGATACTAATTTCCTTATATTCGAAAAGGAAAGTACAACAAAAACACTGGGCATCCAATGGAATGCGATATCGGACGAGTTTTCATACACGACTGAGTCCATATCCGCATTATCCGCCATTACAAAACGCCAAATTCTCTCCTCTGTGGCAAAACTTTTCGACCCCGCAGGATGGCTTTCGCCAATTATGATACAAGCGAAAATCCTGATCCAAGAATTATGGCTAGACGGAACCGACTGGGACGAACAAGTGAAGCCTCTTCGCTTAGAAAAATGGTCCCAATTTGCTAAAAACCTAAAAGACATTTCGCAGATACAAATTCCACGGTGGGTAAACTATTCCCCCGAATACAAAGTGGAACTACACGGTTTCTGCGACGCCTCTGAAAAGGCATATTGTGCCACTATATATGTGCGCACACAAAGCGATATTGCAACTACAAGCCACCTACTAGTGGCAAAAGCAAAAGTTGCGCCTCTAAAAACCATAAGTCTACCACGACTTGAACTCTGCGGCGCTCTGCTACTAGCAAAGCTAGTTTCCATGGTGCGGACCCACTTGAACATGGCAAAATACAAGTTATATCTATGGTCCGATTCCGAAATAGTTCTAGCCTGGTTGGAAAAACCACCACATACGTGGAAAACATATATCTCCAACAGAAGGTCTCAAATACTTGACCTAGTAGGATCAGCCACTTGGCGACACGTAGCCAGTGCTGACAATCCTGCTGATCTAGGTACAAGAGGATGCAAACCTTTGCATCTCGCCACCACCACCCTATGGTGGAATGGCCCCCGGTGGTTAACAGAATCTCCCGATTCCTGGCCACAATCGCCAATACGCAACATAATTGCCCCCGAAAGTCGAAAAATCGACACCTACCACACAATATTGGATGATAATGACATCCTTGAACGATTTTCATCGTTCCCCCGAGCACTCAGAGTAGTCGCCTATATTCTCAAATTCACAGAGCGACTCAAGCTTAAGGTAAAGGGAGCAACTTGCCCCCAATGCGATACATTGACGCACCAAGACTTACAAAAGTCAAAGGTCGCTCTTATCGCATCAACCCAAGCGCGCTACTACAGCCGCGACCTGGGGTTACTAAGAGAATCGAAGCCAATTGACAAAAAGAGCTCACTCTTAGTACTAAACCCATTTATAGACACGAAAGGTCTGCTTCGTGCAAACGGCCGGCTTGCTAATTCCAGCCTTACGTATAACGAACGCCACCCCATAATCATACCTGAGAAGTCTCCATTTGCCACATTATTCCTGAAATACATCTACATATTAATGCTACACGCCGAACATCGCCTCATGCAACATATGGTACGACAAGAGTATTACATCCCACGTCTGAAGCCCCAAATCAAGAAATGCATTTTCATGTGCAAGATCTGCACTATGCATAAGCAAAAAATGCGAACGCAGATTATGGCAGCACTTCCACCTGAACGCTGCAATTTCGCTCTGCCTTTCACCACCACAGGTGTCGATTTTGCTGGGCCTTTTCAAATAAAGGCGTCCATGCTAAGATCTCCCACTCTCATGAAAGGCTATGTGGCTGTCTTTGTATGTTTCACGACAAAGGCAGTCCACCTTGAGCTATGCACTAATCTGACGACTGAGGCTTTTCTCGCGGCATTTGCTCGCTTCGTCGCTCGACGTGGCTTCCCATCAAAAATCATGAGCGATAATGGCAAAACATTCATTGGAGCTCAACGAGCCACCGAGAAACAGTTCGTGGATTTCTTTAAACAAGTATCACCTGACATCGTACAAAAGTACGCCCCCCAAGGTATCAACTGGCAATTTATACCCCCAAGCGCTCCTCATATGGGTGGTTTGTGGGAATCAGCTGTAAAGAGCTTCAAATCTCACTTCAAGAAGATAGCTGGCAGCTACAAATTTAATTATGAAGAATTCACTACATTATTAACTAAAGTCGAAGCTGTTCTCAACTCACGGCCCCTCACAGTCCTCTCGCAAGATCCCTCCGATTTAACAGCCCTAACTCCAGGGCATTTTCTAAAAGGAGCACCCATTCTGGCCACACCTGAGCCAGGCGTGGAGTCGCTATCCTTACTAAACAGATGGGAAAGAATTAAAATTCTCCATCATAATTTCAGTCGCCGATGGAAAGAGGACTATATCAAGGACCTCCACAAGAGGTACCGTTGGAAAATTACCGAAAATGCGCCAAAGATTGGAGATTGTGTCCTGATACAGGACGAGTGTCTCCCCCCTACCGAATGGCGGCTTGGCCGCATAGAGAAGCTTTACCAAGGCTCCGACGGTCATATTCGCGTAGTCGATCTCCGTACGCAATCAGGAAAGTTAACAAGACCGCTCGTTAAGCTATGCTTTTTACCGACCGCCGATCGAAACGTAAACGAAAAAACCCTCGAATAAACCCGTTATAATAAATATTTTAAGCTAACAAACAAAGCAATCGAATGATCAGTCAACTTGACGATCCATTTCTGCCACAACGTGGCAGCCATACCCATATCCACTTCATGCAACAAATTTACAATTAAAATCATACTCTTCCATACAGATAAACATGGATGCAGACATGCCACTCGCTCCGACGCCAACCATCCGCTCGACTGTCCACGTGCCACGCCAAGTTGCAGCTCCAGTTGCGGCAGCCCCAGTTGCGGCTGGCCCAGTAGCAGCTCCCCGAACCACCACATCAATGGGTCCGCGTAGTGGAACGCGAGCACTGCCGCCAACGCCCATATCAGCAGCAGAGCCGCAGCGCATCAGGTGCCCAATATGTCGACGACCGCACCGGTTGATGCACTGCGCAATTTTTAAAGGTCTGCCACCACCGCAAAGGCTGCGCATCGTCCAGGCACACGGCCACTGCCTCAATTGTCTGGCACCTACCCACACTACCCAGCAGTGTCCATCGGGAAACCTGTGCCAGATATGTATGTGGCCTCACCACACCATGCTGCACAAAACAACCAGACCCGACATCGGTCAACAATCTGGTAGCCACCACCGTGGTGCAGTACGACGACCGCCAACCAGCCGGGATGCACGATCGCGTCGGCAGCCAACCATATCATCCTCCCGTATCCGGCGGCAGCAGAATGGGACGTCAACACGACGCCAGCAACAAACGCCCCGTCCGCGCCGCACTTCAGGCCTAAGCAACGTTGTGGCCACGCTCCAGCAGTTGCAACGACTTCTAGGCTGACATATTCGCCTAGGGGGGCCGGGATGGCTAAATGAGCTTCAGTCTCTTGCCCCACACAACACATCACCAACACAGAACACCTAACCACAACAATAATCCCGCATTCAGAACACTCTACACTCACCGCATCAAAATATCCGTCACTAGCACACTTCATTCACCACGCTCATCTCTACACCACCTACAATCCACATCATACTTAACTACATCAACACTGCATTTTTCACCACCACCAAAAGGGAAGAAAAGGAGCGGAAAAACAAGTGAGCTACCACTTCTTTTTGCGATCCGCTAACGAACAGCCGTGCGAGTAACCCCGAGTGCTAACTTTCAATATTGCGCCAACCTCAACTTTAATAATTCGCGTAAATTTCATATTTCGGTTAGACATAAAATTCAGCGAAAATACCGTTGGAGAATTGTGAAATTTAATTGTAGAATCCAAAAAAAAAGTTTTAATAAAATACATTTGTGAGTTCTTTTGGCGGAATTGTGTGTTGCCTTTTTTTTATATACGAGTCTCCGAAAGGTGAGTGCGAGGCAATCAGTCGAAAAGATCAGTTAGCATAAAGCCATGGCGGCATAACGGCAGTGCATGTAGAAGAATTCCGTAATGTTATATTTAGGTATAAAGTCGATTTTGTTGTATTTACACATTTAGCAATCGATATCGAGATGCTTCAACTCATTAGCTTAACATATTTAAGTTAATAAACCTGATTTTCTTGTATATGCAAGCGATATCGAAATGCTTCAAATCATTAGTTTAACATATTTAAGTTAATTAACCTTCTTTAACGTATTGAAGTTGATCTAAAGCCATGGCGGCATAACGGCAGTGCATTTAGAAGAAATCCGTAATCTTATATTTAGGTATAAAGTCGATTTTGTTGTATATACACATTTAGCAATCGATATCGAGATGCTTCACCTCATTAGCTTAACATATTTAAGTTAATAAACCTTCTTTAACGATCTGAAGTTGGCATATAGCCACGGCGGCATTACGGCAGTGCATGTAGAAGAATTCCGTAATCTTTTATTTTGGTATAAAGTCGATTTTCTTTTATATACACATTTAGATATCGATATCGAAATGCTTCAAATCACTAGTTTAACATATTAAGTTAATAAACATTTTTTAGCTTACTGAAGTCTACATAAAGCCTTAACGGTATAACGGCAGTGCATTTAGAATAATCCCGTTATCTTATGTTTAGGTATAAATTCGATTTTCTTGTATATACACATTTAGCAGGCGATATCGAAATGCTTCAAATCATTAGTTTAACATATTTAAGTTAATTAACCTTCTTTAACGTATTGAAGGTGATATAAAGCCATGGCTGCATAACGACAGTGCATGTAGAAGAATTCCGTAAACTTATATTTAAGTATATAGGCGATTTTCTTGTATATACACATTTAGCAAGCGATATCGAAATGCTTCAAATCATTAGTTTAACATATTTAAGTTAATTAAACTTCTTTAACGTATTGAAGTTGATATAAAGCCATAGCGGCATAACGGCAGTGCATTTAGAAGAATTCCGTAATCTTATATTTAGGTATAAAGTCGATTTTCTTGTATATACACATTTAACAAGCGATATCGAAATGCTTCAAATCATTAGTTTAACATATTTAAGTTAATTAACCCTCTCTATCTTACTGAAGTCTGCATAAAGCCTTAACGGCATAACGGCAGTGCATTTGGAAGAATTCCGTTATCTTATATTTAGGTATAAAGTCGATTTTGTTGTATATACACATTTAGCATGCGATATCGAAATGCTTCAAATCATTAGTTTAACATATTTAAGTTAATTAACCTTCTTTAACGCATTGAAGTTGATATAAAGCCATGGCGGCATAACGGCAGTGCATTTAGAAGAATTCCGTAATCTTATATTTAGGTATAAAGTCGATTTTGTTGTATATACACATTTAGCAAGCGATATCTAAATGCTTCAAATCATTAGGTTAACATATTTAAGTTAATAAACCTTCTTTAACGAACTGAAGTTGGCAAAAAGCCATGGCGGTATAACGGCAGTGCACGTAGAAGAATTCCGTTATCTTATATTTAGGTATAAAGTCGATTTTCTTGTAAATACACATTTAGCAAGCGATATCGAAATGCTTCAAATCATTAGTTTAACATATTTAAGTTAATTAATCTTCTTTAACGTATTGAAGTGGATCTAAAGCCATGCCGGCATAACGGCAGGGGCCACTTATTAGAAAAGTCGTTTTCTTATATATAATTTAGAATCGATATAATCTTCAAATCATTATTTAAAAATATTTAATTTAAATAATACCTTCTTTAACGTATTGAAGTTGATATAAAACCATAGCGGCATAACGGCAATGCATTTAGAAGCATTCCGTAATGTTATATTTAGGTATAAAGTCGATTTTCTTGTATATACACATTTAGCAAGCGATATCGAAATGCTTCAAATCATTAGTTTAACATATTTAAGTTAACTAACCTTCTTTAACGTATTGAAGTTGATATAAAACCATAGCGGCATAACGGCAATGCATTTAGAAGCATTCCGTAATGTTATATTTAGGTATAAAGTCGATTTTGTTGTATATACACATTTAGCAAGCGATATCGAAATGCTTCAAATCATTAGTTTAACATATTTAAGATAATTAATCTTCTTTAACGTATTGAAGTTGATATAATGCCATGGCGGCATAACGGCAGTGCATTTAGAAGAATCCCGTTATCTTATATTTAGGTATAAATTCGATTTTCTTGTATATACACCTTTAGCAAGCGATATCGAAATGCTTCAAATCATTAGTTTAACATATTTAAGTTAATTAACCTTCTTTAACGTATTGAAGTTGATATAAAGCTATGGCGGCATAACGGCAGTGCATTTAGAAGAATTCCGTAATCTTATATTTATGTATAAAGTCGATTTTCTTATATATACACATTTAGCAATCGATATCGAAATGCTTCAAATCATTAGTTTAACATATTTAATTTAATAAACCTTCTTTAACGAACGGAAGTTGGCGTAAAGCCATGGCGGCATAACGGCAGTGCATTTAGAGGAATTCAGTAATCTTATATTTAGGTATAAAGTCAATTTTGTTGTATATACACATTTAGCATTCGATATCGAGATGCTTCAACTCATTAGTTTAACATATTTAAGTTAATAAACCTTCTTTATCGTATTGAAGTCTGCATAAAGCCTTAACGGCATAACGGCAGTGCATTTAGAAGAATCCCGTTATCTTATATTAAGGTATAAATTCGATTTTCTTGTATATACAAGCGATATCGAAATGCTTCAAATCATTAGTTTAACATATTTAAGTTAATTAACCTTCTTTAACGCATTGAAGTTGATATAAAGCCATGGCGGCATAACGGCAGTGCATTTAGAGGAATTCAGTAATCTTATATTTAGGTATAAAGTCAATTTTGTTGTATATACACATTTAGAAATCGATATCGAGATGCTTCAACTCATTAGTTTAACATATTTGAGTTAATAAACCTTCTTTAACAAACTGAAGTTGGCATAAATCCATGGCGGCATAACGGCAGTGCATGTAGAAGAATTCCGTTATCTTATATTTAGGTATAAAGTCGATTTTCTTGTATATACACATTTAGCAATCGATATCGAAATGCTTCAAATCATTAGTTTAACATATCTAAGTTAATAAACGTTCTTTAACGCACTGAAGTCTACATAAAGCCTCAAGGGTATAACTGCAGTGCATTCAGAAGAATTCCGTTATCTTATATTTAGGTATAAAGTCGATTTTCGTGTATATACACATTTTGCAGTCGATATCGAAATGCTTCAAATAACTGGTTTAGCATATTTAAGTTAATTAACCTTCTTTATCTTTCTGAAGTTTACATAAAGCCATAACGGCAGTATATTTATATGAATTCCGTTATCTTATATTTAGGTATAAAGTCGATTTTTTTGTACATACACATTTAGCAATCGATATCGAAATGCTTCAAATCATTAGTTTAACATATTTAAGTAAATTAATCCTCTTTTTCTTACTGAAGTCTACAAAAGCCTTAACGACATAACGTCAGTGCATTTAGAAGCATTCCGTAATCCTCTATTTAGGTATAAAGTCGATTTTTTTGTATATACTCATTTAGCAATCCATATCGAAATGCTTCAAATCATTAGTTTAACATATTTAAGTTAATTAACCCTCTTTATATTACTGAAGTCTACAAAAGCCTTAACGGCATAACGGCAGCGCATTTCGAAGAATTTCGTAATCTTATATTTAGGTATAAAGTTGATTTTGTTGTATATTCTCATTTAGCAATCGATATCGAAATGCTTCAAATCATTAGTTTAACATATTTAAGTTAAATAACTTTCTTTAACGTAATGAAGGTGATATAAAGCCATGGCACCATAACGACAGTGCATGTAGAAGAATTCCGTAATCTTATATTTAGGTATAAAGTCGATATTCTTGTATTTACACATTTAGCAATCGATATCGAAAATCTTCAAATCATTAGTTTAACATATTTAAGTTAATTAACCTTCTTTAACGTAATGAAGGTAATATAAAGCCATGGCGGCATAACGACAGTGCATTTATAAGAATTCCGTAATCTCATATTTAGGTATAAAGTCGATTTTCTTGTATTTAGCAATCGATATCGAAAAGCTTCAAATAACTGGTTTAGCATATTTAGGTTAATAAACCTTCTTTATCTTACCGAACTTTACATAAAGCCATAACGGTATAACGGCAGTATATATTCCGTAAACTTTTATTTAGGTATAAAATCGATTTTGTTGTAAATACACATTTAGCAATCGATATCGAAATGCTTCAAATCATTAGTTTAGTATATTTAAGTAAATTAACCTTCTTTAGCGTACTGAAATTTATATAAAGCCATAACGGCATAACGGGAGTGTATTTCGATGAATTCCGTAATCTTATATTTAGATATATAGTCGACTTTCTTGTATATACTCATTTAGCAATCGATATCGGAATGCTTCAACTCATTAGTTTAATATATTTAAGTGAATAAAGCTTCTTTAACGTAATGAAGGTGATATAAAGCCATAACCGCATAACGGGAGTGTATTTCGATGAATTCCGTAATCTTATATTTAGATATAAAGTCGACTTTCTTATATTTACACATTTAGCAATCGATATAGAAAATCTTCAAATCATTAATATAACATATTTAAGTTAATTAACCTTCCTTAACGTAATGAAGGTGATATAAAGCCATAACGGCATAACGAGAGAGTATTTCGATGAATTCCGTAATCTTATATTTAGGTATAAAGTCGACTTTCTTGTATATACTCATTGAGCAATCTATATCGAAATGCTTCAAATCATTAGTTTAATATATTTAAGTTAATAAAGCTTCTTTAACGCACTGAAGTTAACATAAAGCCATGGCGGCATAACGGCAGTGCATGTAGAAGAATTCCGTAATCTTATATTTAGGTATAAAGTCGATTTTCTTGTATATATACATATAGCAATCGATATCGAAATGCTTCAAATCATTAGTTTAAAATATTTAAGTTCTTTAACGAACTGAAGTTGGCATAAAGCAATGGCGGCATTACGGCATTGCATTAAGAAGAATTCCGTAATCTTATATTTAGGTATAAAGTCGATTTTGTTGTATATACGCATTTAGCAATCGGTATCGAAATGCTTCAAATAACTGGTTTAACATATTTAAGTTAATAAACCTTCTTTAGCGAACTGAAGTTAACATAAAGCCATAACGGCAGTGCATTTCGAAGAATTCCGTAAACTTATATTTAGGTATAAAGCCGATTTTGTATATAAACACATTTAGCAATCGATATCGAGATGCTTCAACTCATTAGTTTAACATATTTAAGCTAATAAACCTTCTTTAACGAACTGAAGTTGGCATAAAGCCATGGCGGCATAACGGCAGTGCATGAAGAAGAATTCCGTTAGCTTATATTTAGGTATAAAGTCGATTTTCTTGTATATACACATTTAGCAATCGAAATCGAGATGCTTCAAAACATTAGTTTAGCATATTTAAGTTAATTTACCTTCTTTAACGTATTGAAGGTGATATAAAGCCATAGCGGCATAACGACAGTACATTTGGAAGTATTTCGTAATCTTATGTTTAGATATAAATTCGATTTTCTTTTATATACACTTTAAGCAAGCGATATCGAAATGCTTCAAATCATTAGTTTACCAAATTTCAGTTAATTAAACATCTTTATTTTGCTGAAGTTTACAAAAGCCTTAACGGCATAACGGCAGTGCATTTAGAAAAATTATATAATCTTATATTTAGGTATAAAGTCGATTTTCTTGTATATATGCATTAAGAAATCGATATCGATATGCTTCAAATCATTCCTTAACGAACGGAAGTTGGCTTAAAGCCATAGCGGCATAACGGCAGTGCATTTAGAAGAATTCCGTAATCTTATATTTAAGTATAAAGTCGCTTTTCTTATATATACACATTAAGCAATCGATATCGAAATGTTTCAAATCATTAGTTTAACATATTTTATTTAATAAACCTTCTTTAACGAACGGAAGTTGGCGTAAAGCCATGGCGGCATAACGGCAGTACATTCAGAAGAATTCCGTAATCTTATATTTAGGTATAAAGTCGATTTTCTTGTATATACACATTTAGCAATCGATATCGATATGCTTCAAATCATTAGTTTAACATATTTAAGTTAATTATCCTTCTTTTTCTTACTGAAGTTTACATAAAGCCATAGCGGTATAACGGCAGTGCATTTGGAAGAATTCCGTAAACTTATATTTAGGTATAAAGTCGATTTTCTTGTATATACACACTTAGCAATCGATATCGAGATTCTTCAAATCATTAGTTTAATATATTTAAGTTAATTAGCCTTCTTTAACGTAATTTAGGTGATATAAAGCCATAGCGGCAAACCAACAGTACATTTGGAAGTATTCCGTAATCTTATGTTTAGATATAAATTCGATTTTCTTTTATATACACATTAAGCAAGCGATATCGAAATGCTTCAAATCATTAGTTTAACAAATTTCAGTTAATTAAACATCTTTATTTTGCTGAAGTCTACAAAAGCCTTAGCGGCATAACGGCAGTGCATTTAGAAGAATTACGTAATCTTATATTTAGGTATAAAGTCGATTTTCTTGAAAATATGCATTAAGCAATCGATATCGATATGCTTCAAATCATTCCTTAACGAACGGAAGTTGGCTTAAAGCCATGGCGGCATAACGGCAGTGCATTTAGAAGAATTCCGTAATCTTATATTTATGTATAAAGTCGATTTTCTTATATATACACATTTAGCAATCGATATCGAAATGCTTCATATCATTAGTTTAACATATTTAATTTAATAAACCTTCTTTAACGAACAGAAGTTGGCGTAAAGCCATGGCGGCATAACGGCAGTGCATTTAGAAGAATTCCGTAATCTTGTATTTAGGTATAAAGTCGATTTTCTTGTATATACACATTTAGCAATCGATATCGATATGCTTCAAATCATTAGTTTAACATATTTAAGTTAATTATCCTTCTTTTTCTTACTGAAGTTTACATAAAGCCATAGCGGTATAACGGCAGTGCATTTGGAAAAATTGCGTAATCTTATATTTAGGAATAAAGTAGATTTTTTTGTATATACACATTTAGCAATCGATACCGAGATGGTTCAACTCATTAGTTTAACACATTTAAGTTAATAAACTTTCTTTAACGATCTGAAGTTTGCATATAGCCATAACGGCATAACGGCAGTGCATGTAGAAGAATTCCGTAATCTTATATTTAGGTATAAAGTCGATTTTCTTGTATATACACATTTCACTATCGATATCGAAATGCTTCAAATCATTAGTTTAACATATTTAGTTAATAAACACTTTTTAGCTTACTGAAGTCTATATAAAGCCTTAACGGTATAACGCCAGTACATTTAGAAGAATTCCGTAATGTTATAATTTTATTTTTAGGTATAAAGTCGATTTTCTTGTATTTACACATTTAGCAATCGATATCGAAATGCTTCAAACCATTAATTTAACATATTAAAAATAATTAACCTTCTTTAACGTATTGAAGGTGAGATAAAGCCATGGCGGCATAACGGCAGTACATGTGGAAGAATTCCGTAATCTTATATTTGAGTATAAAGTCGATTTTCTTGTATATATATATTTCGCAATCGATATCGAAATGCTTCAGATAACTGGTTTAACATATTTCAGTTAATAAACCTCCTTTAGCGAACTGAAGTTGACATATTTAGGTATAAAGTCGATTTTCTTGTATTTACACATTTAGCAATCGATATACAAATGCTTCAAATCATCAGTTTAACATATTTAAGTTAATTAACCTTCTTTATCTTACTGAAGTTTACATAAAGACATAACGGCATAACGGCAGTATATTTGGGTGACTTCCGTAATCTTTTACTTAGGTATAAAATCGATTTTCTTGTACATACACATTTAGCAATCGATATCGAAATGCTTCAAATCATTAGTTTAGCATATTTAAGTAAGTTAAACTTCTTTAACGTACTGAAATTTATATAAAGCCTTAACGGTATAACTGCAGTGCATTTAGAAGAATTCCGTAATCTTATATTTAGGTATAAAGTCGATTTTCTTGTATTTACATATTTAGCAATGGATTTTGAAATGCTTCAAATCATTAGTTTAACATATTTAAGTTAATTAACCCTCTCTATCTTACTGAAGTCTACATAAAGCCTTAACGGTATAACGACAGTGCATTAAGAAGAATTCCGTTATCTTATATTTAGGTATATAGTCGATTTTCTTGTATATATACATATAGCAATCGATATCGAAATCGAAAATCATTAGTATAACACATTTAAGTTAATTAACCTTCTTTATCTTACTGAAGTTTACATAAAGCCATAACGGTATAACGGCAGTGCATTTGGAAGAATTCCGTAATCTTATATTTAGGTATAAAGTCGATTTTGTTGTATAGGCACATTTAGCAATCGATATCGAGATGCTTCAACTCATTAGCTTAACATATTTAAGTTAATAAACCTTCTTTAACGATCTGAAGTTGGCATATAGCCACGGCGGCATTACGGCAGTGCATGTAGTAGAATTCTGTAATCTTATATTGAGGTATAAAGTCGATTTTCTTTTATATACACAAGTTAATAAACATTTTTTAGCTTACTGAAATCTACATAAAGCCTTAACGGTATAACGGCAGTGCATTTAGAAGAATTCCGTAATGTTGTAAATTTATATTTAGGTATAAAGTCGATTTTCTTGTATTTACACATTTAGCAATCGATATCGAAATGCTTCAAACCATTAGTTTAACATATTTAAAATAATTAATCTTCTTTAGCGTATTGAAGGTGATATAAAGCCATGGCGGCATAACGACAGTACATGTGGAAGAATTCCGTAATCTTATATTTAGGTATAAAGTCGATTTTCTTGTATATATACATTTCGCAATCGATATCGAAATACTTCAGATAACTGGTTTAACATATTTAAGTTAATAAACCTTCTTTAGCGAACTGAAGTTGACATAAAGCCATAACGGCAGGGCGTTTGGAAGAATACCGTAGTCTTATATTTAAGCATTAAGTCGATTTTCTTGTATATACACATTTTGCAATCGATGTCGAAATGCTTCAAATAACTGGTTTAGCATATTTAATTTAATTAAACCTTTTTATCTTACTGAAGTTTACATAAAGCCATAACGGCAGTATATTTATATGAAATCCGTTATCTTATATTTAGGTATTAAGTCGATTTTGTTGTACATACACATTTAGCAATCGATTTTGAAATGCTTCAAATCATTAGTTTAACATATTTGAGTTATTTAACGCACTTTATTTTACTGAAGTCTACAAAAGCCTTAACGGCATAACGGCTGTGCATTTCCAAGAGTTCCGTAATCTTATATTTAGGTATTAAGTCGATTTTTTTGTATATACGCATTTATCAATCAACATCGAAATGCTTAAAATCATTAGTTTAACATATTTAAGTTAATTAACCTTCTTTAACGTAATTTAGGTGATATAAAGCCATGGTGGCATAACGACAGTGCATGTAGTTGAATTCCGTAATCTTATATTTAGGTATGAATTCGATTTTCTTGTATATACTCATTTAGCAATCGATATCGAAATGCTTCAAGTCAATAGTGTAACATATTTAAGTTAATAAACCTTCTTAAACGTATTGAAGGTGATACAAGGCCATGGCGGCATAATGACAGTACATTTGGAAGAATTCCGTAAACTTATAGTTAGGTATAAAGTCGATTTTGTTGTATAAATATACGCATTTAGCAATCGATATCGAAATGCCTCAAATCATTAGTTTAACATATTTAAGTTAATTAACCTTCTTTAGCGTTTAGGTATAAATGTTTAGGTATAAAATCGATTTTCTTGTATATACACATTTAGCAAGCGATATCGAAATGCTTCAAATCATTAGTCTAACATATTTAAGTTAATAAACGCTTTTTAGCTTTCAGTTAGTCTACATAATGCCTTAGCGGCATAACGGCAGTGCATTTGGATGAATTCCGTAAAATTATATTTAGGTATAAAGTCGATTTTGTTGTATATACATATTTAGCAATCGATATCGAGATGCTTCAACTTATTAGGTTAACATATTTAAGTTAATAAACCTTCTATAACGAACTGAAGTTGGCATAAAGCTATGGCGGCATAACGGCAGTGCATTTAGAAGAATTCCGTAATCTTATATTTATGTATAAAGTCAATTTTCTTATATATACACATTTAGCAATCGATATCGAAATGCTTCAAATCATTAGGTTAACATATTTAATTTAATAAACCTTCTTTAACGAACAGAAGTTGGCGTAAAGCTATGGCGGCATAACGGCAGTGCATTTAGAAGAATTCCGTAATCTTATATTTAAGTATAATGTCGATTTTCTTGTATATACACATTAAGCAATCGATATCGAAATGCTTCAAATCATTAGTTTAACATATTTAAAATAATTAATCTTCTTTAGCGTAATGAAGATGATATAAAGCCATGGCGGCATAACGACAGTACCTGTGGAAGAATTCCGTAATCTTATATTTAAGTATAATGTCGATTTTCTTGTATATACACATTAAGCAATCGATATCGAAATGCTTCAAATCATTAGTTTAACATATTTAAGTAAATTAATCCTCTTTTTCTTACTGAAGTCTACAAAAGCCTTAACGGCATAACGGCAGTGCATTTAGAAGCATTCCGTAATCCTCTATTTAGGTATAAAGTCGATTTTTTTGTATATACTCATTTAGCAATCCATATCGAAATGCTTCAAATCATTAGTTTAACATATTTAAGTTAATTAACCCTCTTTATATTACTGAAGTCTACAAAAGCCTTAACGGCATAACGGCAGTGCATTTAGAAGAACTACGTAATCTTATTTTTAGGTATGAATTCGATTTTATTGTATATACTCATTTAGCAATCGATATCGAAATGCTTCAAATCGTTAGTGTAACATATTTAAGTTAATAAACCTTCTTTAACGTATTGAAGGTGATACAAAGCCACGGCGGCATAACGACAGTACATTTGGAAGAATTACGTAATCTTATATTTAAGTATAATGTCGATTTTCTTGTATATACACATTAAGCAATCGATATCGAAATGCTTCAAATCAATAGTTTAACATATTTAAGTAAATTAATCCTCTTTTTCTTACTGAAGTCTACAAAAGCCTTAACGGCATAACGGCAGTGCATTTAGAAGCATTCCGTAATCCTCTATTTAGGTATAAAGTCGATTTTTTTGTATATACTAATTTAGCAATCCATATCGAAATGCTTCAAATCATTAGTTTAACATATTTAAGTTAATTAACCCTCTTTATATTACTGAAGTCTACAAAAGCCTTAACGGCATAACGGCAGTGCATTTAGAAGAACTACGTAATCTTATTTTTAGGTATGAATTCGATTTTATTGTATATACTCATTTAGCAATCGATATCGAAATGCTTCAAATCATTAGTGTAACATATTTAAGTTAATAAACCTTCTTTAGCGTATTGAAGGTGATATAAAGCCATGGCGGCATAACGACAGTACATGTGGAAGAATTCCGTAATCTTATATTTAGGTATAAAGTCGATTTTCTTGTATATATACATTTCGCAATCGATATCGAAATGCTTCAGGTAACTGGTTTAACATATTTTAGCTAATAAACCTCCTTTAGCGAACTGCAGTTGATATAAAGCCATAACGGCACTGCATTTGGAAGAATTCCGTAGTCCTATATTAAGGCATAAAGTCGATTTTTCTGTATATACACATTTTGCAGTCGATATCGAAATGCTTCAAATAACTGGTTTAGCATATTTAAGTTAATTAACCTTCTTTATCTTTCTGAAGTTTACATAAAGCCATAACGGCAGTATATTTATATGAATTCCGTTATCTTATATTTATGTATAAAGTCGATTTTTTTGTACATACACATTTAGCAATCGATATCGAAATGCTTCAAATCATTAGTTTAACATATTTAAGTTAATTAACGCTCTTTATCTTACTGAAGTCTACAAAGGCCTTAACGGCATAACGGCAGTGCATTTAGAAGAACTACGTAATCTTATTTTTAGGTATGAATTCGATTTTATTGTATATACTCATTTAGCAATCGATATCGAAATGCTTCAAATCATTAGTGTAACATATTTAAGTTAATAAACCTTCTTTAACGTATTGAAGGTGATACAAAGCCACGGCGGCATAACGACAGTACATTTGGAAGAATTACGTAATCTTATATTTAAGTATAATGTCGATTTTCTTGTATATACACATTAAGCAATCGATATCGAAATGCTTCAAATCATTAGTTTAACATATTTAAGTAAATTAATCCTCTTTTTCTTACTGAAGTCTACAAAAGCCTTAACGGCATAACGGCAGTGCATTTAGAAGCATTCCGTAATCCTCTATTTAGGTATAAAGTCGATTTTTTTGTATATACTCATTTAGCAATCCATATCGAAATGCTTCAAATCATTAGTTTAACATATTTAAGTTAATTAACCCTCTTTATATTACTGAAGTCTACAAAAGCCTTAACGGCATAACGGCAGCGCATTTCGAAGAATTTCGTAATCTTATATTTAGGTATAAAGTTGATTTTGTTGTATATACTCATTTAGTAATCGATATCGAAATGCTTCAAATCATTAGTTTAACATATTTAAGTTAATTAACTTTCTTTAACGTAATGAAGGTGATATAAAGCCATGGCACCATAACGACAGTGCATGTAGAAGAATTCCGTAATCTTATATTTAGGTATAAAGTCGATATTCTTGTATTTACACATTTAGCAATCGATATCGAAAATCTTCAAATAATTAGTTTAACATATTTAAGTTAATTAACCTTCTTTAACGTAATGAAGGTAATATAAAGCCATGGCGGCATAACGACAGTGCATTTATAAGAATTCCGTAATCTCATATTTAGGTATAAAGTCGATTTTCTTGTATTTAGCAATCGATATCGAAAAGCTTCAAATAACTGGTTTAGCATATTTAGGTTAATAAACCTTCTTTATCTTACCGAAGTTTACATAAAGCCATAACGGTATAACGGCAGTATATATTCCGTAAACTTTTATTTAGGTATAAAATCGATTTTGTTGTAAATACACATTTAGCAATCGATATCGAAATGCTTCAAATCATTAGTTTAGTATATTTAAGTAAATTAACCTTCTTTAGCGTACTGAAATTTATATAAAGCCATAACGGCATAACGGGAGTGTATTTCGATGAATTCCGTAATCTTATATTTAGATATATAGTCGACTTTCTTGTATATACTCATTTAGCAATCGATATCGAAATGCTTCAACTCATTAGTTTAATATATTTAAGTGAATAAAGCTTCTTTAACGTAATGAAGGTGATATAAAGCCATAACGGCATAACGGGAGTGTATTTCGATGAATTCCGTAATCTTATATTTAGGTATAAAGTCGACTTTCTTATATTTACACATTTAGCAATCGATATAGAAAATCTTCAAATCATTAATATAACATATTTAAGTTAATTAACCTTCCTTAACGTAATGAAGGTGATATAAAGCCATAACGGCATAACGAGAGAGTATTTCGATGAATTCCGTAATCATATATTTAGGTATAAAGTCGACTTTCTTGTATATACTCATTGAGCAATCGATATCGAAATGCTTCAAATCATTAGTTTAATATATTTAAGTTAATAAAGCTTCTTTAACGCTCTGAAGTTAACATAAAGCCATGGCGGCATAACGGCAGTGCATGTAGAAGAATTCCGTAATCTTATATTTAGGTATAAAGTCGATTTTCTTGTATATATACATATAGCAATCGATATCGAAATGCTTCAAATCATTAGTTTAAAATATTTAAGTTCTTTAACGAACTGAAGTTGGCATAAAGCAATGGCGGCATTACGGCAGTGCATTAAGAAGAATTCCGTAATCTTATATTTAGGTATAAAGTCGATTTTGTTGTATATACGCATTTAGCAATCGGTATCGAAATGCTTCAAATAACTGGTTTAACATATTTAAGTTAATAAACCTTCTTTAGCGAACTGAAGTTAACGTAAAGCTATAACGGCAGTGCATTTAGAAGAAGTCCGTCATCTTATATTTAGGTATAAAGTCGATTTTCTTGTATATACACATTAAGCAATCGATATCGAAATGTTTCAAATCATTAGTTTAATATATTTAAGTTAATAAACCTTCTTTAACGAACGGATGTTGGCATAAAGCCACGGCGGCAAAACGGCAGTGCATGTAGAAGATTTCCGTAATCTTATATTTAGGTATAAAGTCGATTTTCTTGTATATACACATTTTGCAATCGAAATCGAAATGCTTCAAACAACTGGTTTAGCATATTTAAGTTAATTAACCTTCTTTATCTTACTGAAGTCTACAAACGCCTAAATGGCATAACGGCGAAGCATTTCGAAGAATTCCGTAAACTTATATTTAGATATAAAGCCGATTTTGTATATAAACACATTTAGCAATCGATATCGAGATGCTTCAACTCATTAGTTTAACATATTTAAGCTAATAAACCTTCTTTAACGAACTGAAGTTGGGATAAAGCCATGGCGGTATAACGGCAGTGCATGTAGAAGAATTCCGTTAACTTATATTTAGGTATAAAGTCGATTTTCTTGTATATACACACTTAGCAATCGATATCGAGATTCTTCAAATCATTAGTTTAACATATTTAAGTTAATTAGCCTTCTTTAACGTAATTTAGGTGATATAAAGCCATAGCGGCAAACCAACAGTACATTTGGAAGTATTCCGTAATCTTATGTTTAGATATAAATTCGCTTTTCTTTTATATACACATTAAGCAAGCGATATCGAAATGCTTCAAATCATTAGTTTAACAAATTTCAGTTAATTAAACATCTTTATTTTGCTGAAGTCTACAAAAGCCTTAGCGGCATAACGGCAGTGCATTTAGAAGAATTACGTAATCTTATATTTAGGTATAAAGTCGATTTTCTTGAAAATATGCATTAAGCAATCGATATCGATATGCTTCAAATCATTCCTTAACGAACGGAAGTTGGCTTAAAGCCATGGCGGCATAACGGCAGTGCATTTAGAAGAATTCCGTAATCTTATATTTATGTATAAAGTCGATTTTCTTATATATACACATTTAGCAATCGATATCGAAATGCTTCATATCATTAGTTTAACATATTTAATTTAATAAACCTTCTTTAACGAACAGAAGTTGGCGTAAAGCCATGGCGGCATAACGGCAGTGCATTTAGAAGAATTCCGTAATCTTGTATTTAGGTATAAAGTCGATTTTCTTGTATATACACATTTAGCAATCGATATCGATATGCTTCAAATCATTAGTTTAACATATTTAAGTTAATTATCCTTCTTTTTCTTACTGAAGTTTACATAAAGCCATAGCGGTATAACGGCAGTGCATTTGGAAAAATTGCGTAATCTTATATTTAGGAATAAAGTAGATTTTTTTGTATATACACATTTAGCAATCGATATCGAGATGGTTCAACTCGTTAGTTTAACATATTTAAGTTAATAAACCTTCTTAAACGTATTGAAGGTGATACAAGGCCATGGCGGCATAACGACAGTGCATGTAGTTGAATTCCGTAATCTTATAATTAGGTATGAATTCGATTTTCTTGTATATACTCATTTAGCAATCGATATCGAAATGCTTCAAATCAATAGTGTAACATATTTAAGTTAATAAACCTTCTTAAACGTATTGAAGGTGATACAAGGCCATGGCGGCATAATGACAGTACTTTTGGAAGAATTCCGTAAACTTATAGTTAGGTATAAAGTCAATTTTGTTGTACAAATATACGCATTTAGCAATCGATATCGAAATGCCTCAAATCATTAGTTTAACATATTTAAGTTAATTAACCTTCTTTAGCGTATTGAAGTTGCTATAAAGCCATGGCGGCATAACGACAGTACATTTGGAAGAATTCCGTAATCTTATGTTTAGGTATAAATTCGATTTTCTTGTATATACACATTTAGCAAGCGATATCGAAATGCTTCAAATCATTAGTCTAACATATTTAAGTTAATAAACGCTTTTTAGCGTTCAGTAAATCTACATAATGCCTTAACGGCATAACGGCAGTGCATTTGGATGAATTCCGTAAACTTATATTTAGGTATAAAGTCGATTTTCTTGTATATATATATTTCGCAATCGATATCGAAACGCTTCAGATAACTGGTTTAACATATTTCAGTTAATAAACCTCCTTTAGCGAACTGAAGTTGACATATTTAGGTATAAAGTCGATTTTCTTGTATATACACATTTAGCAATCGATATACAAATGCTTCAAATCATCAGTTTGACATATTTAACCTTCTTTATCTTACTGAAGTTTACATAAAGACATAACGGCATAACGGCAGTATAATTGGGTGACTTCCGTACTCTTTTACTTAGGTATAAAATCGATTTTCTTGTACATACACATTTAGCAATCGACATCGAAATGCTTCAAATCATTAGTTTAGCATATTTAAGTAAGTTAAACTTCTTTAACGTACTGAAATTTATATAAAGCCTTAACGGTATAACTGCAGTGCATTTAGAAGAATTCCGTAATCTTAT
Source organism: Bactrocera correcta (assembly GCA_027475135.1). Lineage (NCBI taxonomy): Eukaryota > Metazoa > Arthropoda > Insecta > Diptera > Tephritidae > Bactrocera > Bactrocera correcta. The sequence continues at coordinate 2,760 of JAPZAG010000330.1, read as the reverse complement.
ATTTAGGTATAAAGTCGATTTTTTTGTATATACACATTTAGCAATCCATATCGAAATGCTTCAAATCATTAGTTTAACATATTTAAGTTAATTAACCCTCTTTATCTTAATGAAGTCTACAAAAGCTTTAACGGCATAACGACAGTGCATTTAGAAGAATTCCGTAATCTTATATTTAGGTATAAAGTCGACTTTCTTGTATATACGCATTTAGTAATCGATATCGAGATGCTTCAACTCATTAGCTTAACATATTTAAGTAAATAAACCTTCTTTAACGATCTGAAGTTGGCATATAGCCACGGCGGCATTACGGCAGTGCATGTAGTAGAATTCTGTAATCTTATATTTAGGTATAAAGTCGATTTTCTTTTATATACACAAGTTAATAAACATTTTTTAGCTTACTGAAGTCTACATAAAGCCTTAACGGTATAACGGCAGTGCATTTAGAAGAATTCCGTAATGTTGTAAATTTATATTTAGGTATAAAGTCGATTTTCTTGTATTTACACATTTAGCAATCGATATCGAAATGCTTCAAACCATTAGTTTAACATATTTAAAATAATTAATCTTCTTTAGCGTATTGAAGGTGATATAAAGCCATGGCGGCATAACGACAGTATATGTGGAAGAATTCCGTAATCTTATATTTAGGTATAAAGTCGATTTTCTTGTATATATACATTTCGCAATCGATATCGAAATGCTTCAGATAACTGGTTTAACATATTTAAGTTAATAAACCTCCTTTAGCGAACTGAAGTTGACATAAAGCCATAACGGCAGGGCGTTTGGAAGAATACCGTAGTCTTATATTTAAGCATTAAGTCGATTTTCTTGTATATACACATTTTGCAATCGATGTCGAAATGCTTCAAATAACTGGTTTAGCATATTTAAGTTAATTAAACCTTTTTATCTTACTGAAGTTTAGATAAAGCCATAACGGCAGTATATTTATATGAAATCCGTTATCTTATATTTAGGTATAAAGTCGATTTTGTTGTACATACACATTTAGCAATCGATATCGAAATGCTTCAAATCATTAGTTTAACATATTTGAGTTATTTAACGCACTTTATCTTACTGAAGTCTACAAAAGCCTTAACGGCATAACGGCTGTGCATTTCGAAGAGTTCCGTAATCTTATATTTAGGTATTAAGTCGTTTTTTTTTGTATATACGCATTTATCAATCAACATCGAAATGCTTCAGATCATTAGTTTAACATATTTAAGTTAATTAACCTTCTTTAACGTAATGAAGGTGATATAAAGCCATGGCGGCATAACGACAGTGCATGTAGTTGAATTCCGTAATCTTATAATTAGGTATGAATTCGATTTTCTTGTATATACTCATTTAGCAATCGATATCGAAATGCTTCAAATCAATAGTGTAACATATTTAAGTTAATAAACCTTCTTAAACGTATTGAAGGTGATACAAGGCCATGGCGGCATAATGACAGTACTTTTGGAAGAATTCCGTAAACTTATAGTTAGGTATAAAGTCAATTTTGTTGTACAAATATACGCATTTAGCAATCGATATCGAAATGCCTCAAATCATTAGTTTAACATATTTAAGTTAATTAACCTTCTTTAGCGTATTGAAGTTGCTATAAAGCCATGGCGGCATAACGACAGTACATTTGGAAGAATTCCGTAATCTTATGTTTAGGTATAAATTCGATTTTCTTGTATATACACATTTAGCAAGCGATATCGAAATGCTTCAAATCATTGGTCTAACATATTTAAGTTAATAAACGCTTTTTAGCGTTCAGTAAGTCTACATAATGCCTTAACGGCATAACGGCAGTGCATTTGGATGAATTCCGTAAACTTATATTTAGGTATAAAGTCGATTTTGTTGTATATACATATTTAGCAATCGATATCGAGATGCATCAACTTATAAGTTTAACATAGTTAAGTTAATAAACCTTCTATAACGAACTGAAGTTGGCATAAAGCTATGGCGGCATAACGGCAGTGCATGTAGAAGAATTCCGTTATCTTATATTTAGGTATAAAGCCGATTTTCTTGTATATACACATTTAGCAATCGATACCGAAATGCTTCAAATCATTAGTTTAATATATTTAAGTTAATAAACCTTCTTTAACGCACTGAAGTCTACATAAAGCCTTATCGGTATAACTGCAGTGCATTTAGAAGAATTCCGTAATCCTATATTTAGGTATAAAGTCGATTTTCTTGTATTTACATATTTCGCAATCGATATCGAAATTCTTCAAATCATTAGTTGAACATATTTAAGTTAATAAAGCTTCTTTAACGAACGGAAGTTTGCATAAAGCCATGGCGGCATAACGACAATACATTTGGAAGAATTCCGTAGTCTTATATTTATGTATAAAGTCGATTTTCTTGTATATACACATTTAGCTATCGATATCGAAATGCTTCAAATCATTAGTTTAACATATTAAGTTAATAAACGCTTTTTAGCTTACTGAAGTCTAGATAAAGCCTTAGCAGCATAACGGCAGTGCATATAGAAGAATTCCGTAATGTTATAATGTTATGTTTAGGTATAAAGTCGATTTTCTTGTATTTACACATTTAGCAATATATATCGAAATGCTTCAAATAACTGGTTTAGCATATTTAAGTTAATTAACCTTCTTTATTTTAATGAAGTTTACATAATGCCATAACGGCATAAGGGCAGTATATTTATATGAATTCCGTTATCTTATATTTAGGTATAATGTCGATTTT
>JAPZAG010003245.1:0-11678 GCA_027475135.1 Bactrocera correcta | reverse complement strand
AATAAACCTTTTTTAACTCACTGAAGTCTACATAAAGCGTTAACGGCATAAGGGCAGTGCATTTAGAAGAATTCCGTTATCTTATATTTAGGTATGAATTCGATTTTCTTGTATATACTCATTTAGCAATCGATATCGAAATGCTTCAAATCATTAGTTTAACATATTTAAGTTAATAAAGCTTCTTTAACGCCTGAAGTTAACGTAAAGCCATGGCGCCATAACGGCAGTGCATGTAGAAGAATTCCTTAATCTTATATTTAGGTATGTAGTCGATTTTCTTGGATTTACACATTTAGCAATCGATATCGAAAATCTTAAAATAACTGGTTTAGCATATTTAGGTTAATTAACCTTCTTTATCTTACTGAAGTTTAAATAAAGCCATAACGGCATAACGGCAGTATATTTGGGTGAATTCCGTAATCTTTTGTTTAGGTATAAAGTCGATTTTCTTGTATATACACATTTAGCAATCGATATCGAAATGCTTCAACTCATTAGTTTAACATATTTAAGTTAATAAACCTTCTTTAACGTATTGAAGTTGATAAAGAGCCATGACGACATAACGACAGTACATTTGAAAGAATTCCGTAGTCTTATGTTTAGGTATAAAGTCGATTTTCTTGTATATACATATTTAGCTATCGATATCGAAATGCTTCAAACCATTAGTTTAACTTATTTAAGTTAATAAACCTTCTTTAACGCACTTAAGTCTACATAAAGCCCTAATGGCATAACGGCAGTGCATTTAGAAGAATTCCATAATGTTATAATTTTATTTTTAGGTATAAATTCGATTTTCTTCTATATACACATTTAGCAATCGATATCGAAATGCTTCAAATCATTAGTTTAACATATTTAAAATAATAAACCTTCTTTAACGATCTGAAGTTGGCATCATTAGTTTAACGGCAGTGGATGTAGAAGAATTCCGTAAACTTATATTTAGGTATAAAGTCGATTTTCTTGTATATACATATTTAGCTATCGATATCGAAATGCTTCAAACCATTAGTTTAACTTATTTAAGTTAATAAACCTTCTTTAACGCACTGAAGTCTACATAAAGCCTAAATGACATAACGGCATTGCATTTAGAAGAATTCCGTTATCTTATATTTAGGTATAAATTCGATTTTCTTGTATATACACATTTAGCAATCGATATCGAAATGCTTTAAATCATTAGTTTAACATATTTAAGTTAATAAACCTTCTTTAACACACTTAAGTCTACATAATGCCCTAATGGCATAACGGCAGTGCATTTAGAAGAATTCCATAATGTTATAATTTTATATTTAGGTATAAAGTCCATTTTTTTGTATTAACACATTTAGCAGTCGATATCGAAATGCTTCAAACCATTATCTTAACATATTTAAATAATTAACCTTCTTTACAAAAGCCATAACGGCATAACGGCAGTATATTTGGGTAATTTCCGTAATCTTTTATTTAGGTATGAAATCGATTTTCTTGTATATACACATTTAGCAATCGATATCGAAATGCTTCAGCTCATTAGTTTAACATATTTAAGTTAATAAACCTTCTAAAACGATCTGAAGTGGGCATATAGCCATGGAGGCATAACTGCAGTGCACGTAGAAGAATTCCATAATCTTATATTTAGGTATAAAGTCGATTTTCTTGTATATACATATTTAGCTATCGATATCGAAATGCTTCAAATCATTAGTTTAACATTTTAAGTTAATAAACCTTCTTTAACGCACTGAAGTCTACATAAAGCCTTAACGGTATAACGGCAGTGCATTTAGAAGAATTCCGTAATGTTATAATTTTATATTTAGGTGTAAAGTCGATTTTCTTGTATATAGGCATTAAGCAATCGATATCGAAATGCTTCAAACCATTAGTTTAACATATTTAAGTTAATAAACCTTCTTTAATTCACTGAAGTCTACATAAAGCGTTAACGGCATAAGGGCAGTGCATTTAGAAGAATTCCGTTATCTTATATTTAGGTATAAATTCGATTTTCTTGTATATACACATTTGGCAAGCGATATCGAAATGCTTCAAATCATTAGTTTAACATATTTAAGTTAATAAACCTTCTTTAACGCACTTAAGTCTACATAAAGCCCTAATGGCATAACGGCAGTGCATTTAGAAGAATTCCGTTATCTTATATTTAGGTATAAATTCGATTTTCTTGTATATACACATTTAGCAGTCGATATCGAAATGCTTCAAACCATTAGTTTAACATATTTAAAATAATTAACCTTCTTTAACGTATTGAAGTTGATACAAAGCCATGGCGGCAAACCGACAGTACATTTGGAAGAATTCCGTAATCTTATATTTAGGTATAAAGTCGATTTTCTTGTATATACACATTTAGCAATCGATATCGAAATGCTTCAAATCATTAGTTTAAAATATTTAAGTTAATAAACCTTCTTTAACGCACTGAAGTCTACATAAAGCCTTGACGGTATAACTGCACTGCATTTAGAAGAATACCGTTATCTTATATTTAGGTATAAATTCGACTTTCTTGTATATATTCATTTAGCAAGCGATATCAAAATGCTTCAAACCATTAGTTTAACATATTTAAAATAATTAACCTTCTTTACGGTATTGAAGTTGATACAAAGCCATGGCGGCATAATGACAGTACATTTGGAAGAATTCCGTAATCTTATATTTAGGTATAAAGTCGATTTTCTTGTATATACACATTTAGCAATCGATATCGAAATGCTTCAAATCATTAGTTTAACATATTTAAGTTAATAAACTTTCTTTAGCGCACTGAAGTCTACATAAAGCGTTAACGGCATAACGGCAGTGCATTTAGAAAAATTCCGTTATCTTATAGTTAGGTATAAATTCAATTTGCTTGTATATACATATTTCGCAAGCGATATCGAAATGCTTCAAATCATTAGTTTAACATATTTAAGTTAATTAACCTTCTTTAACGTATTGAAGTTGATATAAAGCCATAACGACAGTACATTTGGAAGAATTCCGTAGTCTTATATTTAGGTATAAAGTCGATTTTCTTGTATATATGCATTAAGCATTCGATATCGAAATGCTTCAAATAACTGGTTTAACATATTTAAGTTAATAAACCTTCTTTAACGAACTGAAGTTAATATAAAGCCATAACGGCAGTGCATTTAGAATAATTACGTAATCTTATATTTAGGCATGAATTCGATTTTCTTGTATGTACTCATTTAGCAATCGATATCGAAATGCTTCAAATGATTAGTTTAACATATTTAAGTTAATAAAGCTTTTTTAACGCCTGAAGTAAACATAAAGCCATGGCGCCATGATGGCAGTGCATGTAGAAGAATTCCGTAATCTTATATTTAGGTATGTAGTCGATTTTCTTGGATTTACACATTTAGCAATCGATATCGAAAACCTTAAAATAACTGGTTTAGCATTTTTAGGTTAATTAACCTTCTTTGTCTTACTGAAGTTTAAATAAAGCCATAACGGCATAACGGCAGTATATTTGGGTGAATTCCGTATTCCTATAATTAGGTATAAAGTCGATTTTCTTGTATATACACATTTAGCAATCGATATCGAAATGCTTCAAATCATAAGTTTAACATATTTAAGTTAATTAATCCTCTTTGTCTTACTGAAGTCTACAAAAGCCTTAACGGAAAACGGCAGTGCATTTAGAAGAATTCCGTTATCTTATATTTTGGTATAAATTCGATTTTCTTGTATATACACATTAAGCAATCGATATCGAAATGCTTCAAATCATTAGTTTAACATATTTAAGTTAATTAACCTTCTTAAACGTATTGAAGGTGACACAAAGCCATGGCGGTATAACGGCAGTGCATTAAGAAGAAATCCGTAGTCTTATATTTAGGTTTAGCCGCTAGAGCGTTAGCAAAGTTGAAACAAAAATGTGACTATTGCCAAGCCCCTGATAGGAGTAGAAGAAGGATTGAAGACTTTCCTGAGAGCTCTTTAAATTATCTAACCATTGCTTTATGTGTAACTCACCTCGTTCTAAAAGTTTAGCCTCAGAGCGTTATCAAAGTTGATACAAAAATGTGACTATTGCCAAGCCCCTGGTAGGAGTAAAAGAAAAATTGGGGACTTTCCTGAGAGTTTTTTAAATTATTTTACCAATGCTTTATGTTTGACACACCTCGTTCCAATAGTTTAGCCGCTAGAGCGTTAGCAAAGTTGAAACAAAAATGTGACTATTGCCAAGCCCCTGATAGGAGTAGAAGAAAGGTTGAAGACTTTTTTGAGAGCTCTTTAAATTATCTAACCAATGCTTTATGTTTGACCCACCTCGTTCCACTAGTTTAGCCGCTAGAGCGTTATCAAAAGTGAAACAAAAATGTGACTATTGCCAAGCCCCTGATAGAAGTAGAAGAAAGGTTGAAGACCTTTTTGAGAGCTATTTAAATTATCTAACCAATGCTTTGTGTTTGACCCACCTTGTTCCACTAGTTTAGCCGCTAGAGCGTTATCAAAAATGAAACAAAAATGTGACTATTGCCAAGCCCCTGATAGAAGTAGAAGAAAGGTTGAAGACTTTCCTGAAAGCTCTTTAAATTATCTAACCAATGCTTTATGTTTGACCCACCTCGTTCCAATAGTTTAGCCTCAGAGCGTTAGCAAAATTGAAACAAAAATGTGACTATTGCCAAGCCCCTGGTAGGAGTACAAGAAAAATTGGGGACTTTCCTGTGAGCTCTTTAAACTGTCGAACAATTGCTTTTTGTTTGATTTATCTCGTTCCAATAAATTAGCCGCCAGAGCGTTAGCAATGTTGAAACAAAAATGTGACTATTGCCAAGCCCTTGGTAGGAGTAGAAGAAAAATTGGGGACTTTCCTGAGAGCCCTTTAAATTATCTAACCAATGCTTTATGTTTGACCCACCTCGTTCCAATAGTTTAGCCGCTAGAGCGTTATCAAAGTTGAAACAAAAATGTGACTATTGCCAAGCCCTTGGTAGGAGTAGAAGACAAATTGGGGACTTTCCTTAAAGCTATTTAAATTATCTATCCAATGCTTTATGTTTGACTCACCTCGTTCCAATAGTTTAGCCTCAGAGCGTTAGCAAAATTGAAACAAAAATGTGATTAGTTCCAAGCCCCTGATAAGAGCAGAAGAAAGATTGAAGACTTTCCTGAGAGCTCTTTCAATTATCTATCCAATGCTTTATGTTTGACCCACCTCGGCTAATAGTTTAGCCGCTAGAGCGTTAGCAAAGTTTAAACAAAAATGTGACTATTGCCAAGCCCCTGATAGGAATAGAAGAAAGATTGAAGACTTCCCTGAGAGCTCTTTAAAATATCTAACCAATGCTTAATGTTTGACCCACCTCTTTCCAATAGTTTAGCCGCTAGAGCGTTAGCAATGTTGAAACAAAAATGTGACTATTGCCAAGCCCATGGTAGGAGTAGAAGAAAAATTTGGTGCTTTCCTGAGAGCCCTTTAAATTATCTAACCAATGCTTTATGTTTGACCCACCTCGTTCCAATAGTTTAGCCGCTAGAGCGTTATCAAAGTTGAAACAAAAATGTGACTATTGTCAAGCCCCTGGTAGGAGTAGAAGAAAGATTGAAGACTTTCCTGAGAGCTCTTTAAATTACTTAACCAATGCTTTATGCTTGACCCACCTCGTTCCAATAGTTTAGCCGCTAGAGCGTTAGCACAGTTGAAACAAAAATGTGACTATTGCCAAGCCCCAATCGACTTTATACCTAAATATAAGAATACGGAATTCTTCTAAATGCACTGCCGTCATGCCGATAAGGCTTTATGTAAACGCCAGTAAGACAAAGTAGGCTAAATAAATTAAATACATATGTTAAACCAGTTATTTGAAGCATTTTGTATATACAAAAAAAGCGATTTTATACTTAATATAAGATAACGGAATTCTAAATGCACTGCCGTTCTGCCGTAATGGCTTTAGTAAGATTAAGAAGGTTAATTTACTTAAATATGTTAAACTAATGATTTGAAGCATTTCGGTATCGATTTCTGAATGTGTATATACAAGAAAATCGGTTTTATACCTAAATATAAGATTACGGAATTCATCGAAATACACTGCCATTATGGCTTTATATAAACTTCAGTACGTTAAAAAAGGTTGTTTAACTTAAATATGTTAAAGTAATTATTTGAAGCATCTCGATATCGATTCCCAAATGTGTAAATACATGAAAATAGACTTTAACCTAAGTATAAGATTACGGAATTCTTCTACATGCACTGCCGTTAGGCCGCCATGGCTTTATGCCAACTTCAGTTCGTTAAAGAGGTTTTATTAACTTATATATGTGCTAAATGCATATATACAAAAAAATCGATTTTATACCTAAATATAAGATTACGGAATTCTTCCAAATTACTGTCGTTATGCCGCCAGGGCTTTATATCACCTTCAATACGTTAAAGATGGTTACTTAACTAAAATATGTTAAGCTAATGATTTGAAGCATTTCGATATCGATTGCTAAATATGTAAATACAAGAAAATCGACTTTATACATAAATATAAGATTACGGAATTCATCGAAATACACTTAAAGAGGTTTTGTTAACTTAAATATGTGAAATTAATGATTTAAAGCATTTCGATATCGATTGCTAAATGTGTATATACAAGAAAATCGACTTTATACCTCAACATAAGATTACGGAATTCTTCTACATGCACTGCCGTCATGCCGCCATGGCTTTATGCCAACTTCAGTTCGTTAAAGAGGGTTTATTAACTTTAATATGTTAAAGTAATGATTTGAAGCATTTTGATATCGATTGCTAAATGTGTATATATAAGAAAATCGGCTTTATACCCAAATATAACATTAAGTAATTCTTCTAAATGAACTGCCGTTATACCGTTAAGGCTTTATGTAGAATTTAGTAAGATAAAGAAGGTTAATTAACTTAAATATGCTAAACTAATGATTTGAAGCATTTCGATATCGATTGTTAAATGTGTATATTTAACAAATTCGACTTTATACCTAAATATAAAATTACGTAATTCTTCCAAATGCACTGCCTTTGTACCGTTAAGGCTTTATGTAAACTTCAGTAAGGTAAAGAAGGTTAATTAACTTAAATATGTTAAACTAATGATTTGAAGCATTTCGATATCGATTTTTAAATGTGTATATTGAACAATATCGACTTTGTACCTAAATAAAAGATAACGGAATTCTTCTACATGCACTGCCGTTATGCCGTTAAGGCTTTTGTAGACTTCAGTAAGATAAAGAAGGTTAATTTACTTAAATATGTTAAACAAATGATTTGAAGCATTTCGATATCGACTGCTAAATGTGTAAATACAACAAAATCGACTTTATACCTAAATATTAGATTACGGAATTCTTTTAAATGCACTGCAGTTATACCGTTAAGGCTTTATGTAAACTTCAGTGCGTTAAAGAAGGTTTATTATAAATAACTTGAAAACGTAAAACTAATGATTTGAAGCATTTCGATATAGATTGCTATATGTGTATGTACAACAATATCGACTTTATACCTAAATAAAAGATAACGGAATTCTTCTACATGCACTGCCGTTATGCCGTTAAGGCTTTTGTAGACTTCAGTATGAAAAAGAGGGTTAATTAACTTAAATATGTTAAACTAATATTTTGAAGCATTTCGATATCAATTGTTAAATGAGTATATACAAGAAAATCGACTTTATACCTAAATATAAGATTATGGAATTCTTTTAACTGCACTGCCGTCATGCCATCATGGCTATATGCAAACTTCTGATCACTAAAGAAGGTATATTAACTTAAATATGTTAAACCAATGAGTTGAACCATCTCGATATCGATTGCTAAATGTGTATATACAAAGAATCGACTTTATTCCTAAATATAAGATTACGGAATTCACTCAAATATACTGCCGTTATGCCGTTATGGCTTTATTTAAACTTCAGTAAGATAAAGAAGGTTAATTAACCTAAATATGCTAAACCAATTATTTGAAGATTTTCGATATCGATTGCTAAATGTGTAAATCCAAGAAAAGCGACTACATACCTAAATATAAGGATATGGAATTCTTCTACATGCACTGCCGTGATGGCGCCGTGGCTTTATGTTAACTTCAGGCGTTAAAGAAGCTTTATAAACTTAAATATGTTAAACTAATGATTTGAAGCATTTCGATATCGATTGCTAAATGAATATATACACGAAAATCGAATTCATACCTAAATATAAGATTACGTAATTCTTCTAAATGCACTGCCGTTATGGCTTTATATTAACTTCAGTTCGTTAAAGAAGGTTTATTAACTTAAATATGTTAAGCCAGTTATTTGAAGCATTTCGATATCGAAAGCTTAATGCATATATACAAGAAAATCGACTTTATACCTAAATATAAGGCTACGGAATTCTTCCAAATGTACTGTCGTTATGCCGCCATGGCCCTTTATCAACTTCAATACGTTAAAGAATGTTAATTAACTTAAATATGTTAAACTAATGATTTGAAGCATTTCGATATCGATTGCTAAATGTGTATGTACAAGAAAATCGAATTTATACCTAGATATAAAATTATAACATTACGGTATTCTTCTAAATGCCCTGCCGTTATGCCGTTAAGGCTTTATGTAGACTTCAGTAAGCTAAAAAATATTTATTAACTTAATATGTTAAACTAATGATTTGAAGCATTTCGATATCGATATCTAAATGTGTATATAAAAGAAAATCGAATTTACACCTAAATATAAGATTACGGAATTCTTCCAAATGCACTGCCGTTATGGCTTTATAACAACTTCAATACGTTAAAGAAAGTTAATAAACTTAAATATGTTAAACTAATGATTTGAAGCATTTTGATATCGCTTGCCAAATATGTATTTACAAGAAAATCGAATTTATACCTAAATATAAGATAACGGAATTTTTCTAAATGCACTGCCGTTATGCCGTTAACACTTTATATAGACTTCAGTGCGTTAAAGAAGGTTTATTAACTTAAATATGTTAAACTAATGATTAGAAGCATTTCGATATCGATTGCTAAATGTGTATATACAAGAAAATCGACTTTATACCTAAATATAAGATTACGGAATTCTTCCAAATATACTGTCTTTATGCCGCTATGGCTTTGTATCAACTTCAATACGTTAAAGAAGGTTAATTATTTTAAATATGTTAAACTAATGGTTTGAAGCATTTTGATATCGCTTGCTAAATGAATATATACAAGAAAGTCGAATTTATACCTAAATATAAGATAACGGAATTCTTCTAAATGCAGTGCTGTTATACCGTTAAGGCTTTATGTAGACTTCAGTGCGTTAAAGAAGGCTTATTAACTTAAATATGTTAAACTAATGATTTGAAGCATTTCGATATCGATAGCTAAATGTGTATATACAAGAAAATCGACTTTATACCTAAATATAAGATTACGGAATTCTTCCAAATGTACTGTCGTTATGCCGCCATGGCTTTGTATCAACTGCAGTTCGTCAAAGAAGGTTTATTAACTTAAATATGTTAAACCAGTTATTTGAAGCATTTCGATATCGATTGCTAAATGTGTAAATACAAGAAAATCGACTTTACACCTAAATATAAAATTATAACATTACGGAATTCTTCTAAATGCACTGCCGTTATACCGTTAATGCTTTATTTAGACTTCAGTAAGCTAAAAAATGTTTATTAACTTAATATGTTAAACTAATGATTTGAAGCATTTCGATATCGATAGCTAAATATGTATATAAAAGAAAATGGACTTTATACCTAAATATAATATTATGGAATTCTTGCTAATGTACTGTCGTTATGCCGCCATGGCTTTATGTCAACTTCAACTCGTTAAAGAAGGTTAATTAACTTAAATAAGTTAAATTAATAATTTGAAACATTTTGATATCGCTTGCTAAATGAGTATATACAAGAAAGCCGAATTTATACCTAAATATAAAATTATAACATTATGGAATTCTTCTAAATGCACTGCCGTTATGCCATTAGGGCCTTATGTGGACTTTAGTGCGCTAAAGAAGGTTTGTTAACTTAAATATGTTAAACTAATGATTTGAAGCATTTCGATATCGATAGCTAAATATGTATATAAAAGAAAATGGACTTTATACCTAAATATAATATTATGGAATTCTTGCTAATGTACTGTCGTTATGCCGCCATGGCTTTGTATCAACTGCAGTTCGTTAAAGAAGGTTTATTAACTTAAATATGTTAAACCAGTTATTTGAAGCATTTCGATATCGATTGCTAAATGTGTTAATACAAGAAAATCGACTTTATACCTAAATATAAAATTATAACATTATGGAATTCTTCGAAATGCACTGCCGTTATGCCATTAGGGCCTTATGTAGACTTTAGTGCGCTAAAGAAGGTTTGTTAACTTAAATATGTTAAACTAATGATTTGAAGCATTTCGATATCGATTGCTAAATGTGTATATACAAGAAAATCGAATTTATACCTAAATAAAAGATAACAAAATACTTCTAAATGCACTGTCGTTATGCCGTTAAGGCTTTATGTAGACTTCAGTGAGTTAAAGAAGGTTTATTAACTTAAATATGTGAAACTAATGATTTGAAGCATTTCGATATCGATTGCTAAATGTGTACATACAAGAATATCGACTTTATACCTAAATATAAGATTACGGAATTCTTCCTAATGTACTGTCGTTATGCCGCCATGGCTTTATGTCAACTTCAATTCGTTAAAGAAGGTTAATTAACTTAAATAAGTTAAATTAATAATTTGAAGCATTTCGATATCGATTGCTAAATGAGTATATACAAGAAAATCGAATTTATACCTAAATATAAGATTATGGAATTCTTCTAACTGCAATGCCGTTATGCCGCCATGGCTTCATGTCACCTTCGGTAGGTTAAAGAAGGTAATTTAACTTAAATATGTTAAACTAATGATTTGAAGCATTTCGATATCGATTGCTAAATGTGTTAGTACAAGAAACTTGACTTTATACCTAAACATAGGGTAACGGAGTTCTTCCAAATGCACTGCCGTTAATCCGCCATGGCTTTATGTCAACTTCAGTTCGTTAAAGAAGGTTTGTTAACTTAAATATGTTAAACTAATGATTTGAAGCATTTCGATATCGATTGCTAAATATGTAAATACAAGAAAATCGACTTTATACCTTAATATAACATTACGGAATTCTTCTAAATGCACTGCAGTTATACCGTTAAAGCTTTATGTAGACTTCAGTGCGTTAAAGAAGGTTTATTAACTTAAACATGTTAAACTAATGATTTGAAGCATTTCGATATCGACTGCTAAATGTGTATATACAAGAAAATCGACTTTATACCTAAATATAAGATTACTGAATTCTTCTACATGCACTGCCGTTATGCCATCATGGCTATATGCAAACTTCTGATCATTAAAGAAGGTATATTAACTTAAATATGTTAAACTAATGAGTTGAACCATCTCGATATCGATTGCTAAATGTGTATACACAAAAAATCGACTTTATTCCTAAATATAAGATTACGGAATTCTTCCAAATGCACTGCCGTTATACCGTTATGGCTTTATGTAAACTTCAGTAAGAAAAAGAAGGATAATTAACTTAAATATGTTGA
>JAPZAG010003244.1:0-11682 GCA_027475135.1 Bactrocera correcta | reverse complement strand
CCTTAACCCGTCCATTCGCAGCAACAGGAATCGATTTCGCCGGTCCCTATGACATAAAAAATTACACCGGCAGAGCATGTCTGATCACAAAAGGTTATGTATGCGTATTTGTTTGTTTTGCAACCAAAGCAATACATCTAGAGCCAGTAAGTGATCTCACCACCAACGCATTCATGGCCGCATACGCACGTTTTTTTTCCAGGCGCGGATGTCCCACCGATCTCTATTTGGACAATGGTACTAATTTTGTTGGAGCGTCTAAACTTTTAGTTAAAGTTCGGCGAGAATTCATGAAGTCATTGAAAGCTCAATTAACAACTAGTGAAGCGCACCAAAACATCAACTGGCAATTTAATCCTCCAGGAGCTGCACACATGGGTGGACTCTGGGAAGCAGGAGTGAAAAGTTTAAAGAGCCACTTGAAAAAGGTGTCTCAGAACCAGAAATTCACTTTCGAAGAACTAGCACCCCTTTTAACCCGAATCGAAAGATGCTTGAATTCTCGCCCTTTAAGCCTATTAAGTGAAGACCCAACAAAGTTAGAACCTTTAACTCCAGGTCATTTCTTAATAGGTATCCCTTTTATTAATCCCCGCAGAACCCAACTTAGAAGATGCACATCTAAGTATCGCACAAAGATGGCAGAAACTGAAGATACTTCATCAACACTTCTGCAAACGATAGGAAGAAGAATATTTGAAAGAACTCCACAAACGATATAAGTGGAAATACCCTCAACGCAACATACACGTTAACGATATGGTAGTTATACGTCAAGAAACTCTACCCCCAAATGAGTGGAAACTTGGTCGCATCGAAACAGTCACTTTACCAAATAATTAATCTTATTTCCTTATAGTGACATGGCCCCTCAAAGCAGTACGAAGTCAATTTGCAGCCGCCAAAGCAGCCCCACATTCACTGTGCGATCACTCAGCGTGACCCGTAGCATTAGCCCACTCTCCGACGAAGGAACCCTGGCAAGACGCCTGCATCGTTTTAAAGCGACCCTTTCCCCCATTCGAGAGGAGCGTGGAAATACGCATCGCACGGCCCGACGTACCATCAGCCTTTCCCTATTCGGGAAGAACGAGGAAGTACCCATCGCACGGCTCTTCGTCCATCAAAACGAACACACAAACACGTCGCCTGTGGATTGTGTAAAAAAGATCATAGACTGGTAACATGTTCAAAATTCACCAAAATGAACATCAACGAAAAGTTTGACGCAGTCAATAAATACAAGTACTGCGTCAATTGCTTGGCCAGATCACATTCCTCCCAAAAGTGCACAAGTAAAAAACGATGTACCACGTGTAATGGGGAACACCATTCAACCCTACATGGATACCCCAGGCTGTTCTGCAAAGAGCAAAAAAAAAAACAGCAAAAGGCGAAGAACGATTACGTAGACAAGAGGATCTACCGACGTTACTGGCCAAGCCGACCCTCGTACCAACAGTCATGGTCAAAGTTGAACACGATGGCAAATGGAACAAAATACGAGCCATAATCAACCCGACCCGAAAGGTGACTATAATTGCGTCAGAACTGGTTCAGAGATTGAGGTTACCGGAAACGTACCTCGACTCCTATCGCATATGCAAAGTCGTCATAGGATCATTAAGTGATTCCGACTGGCATGTCGAAGTTAACTGACTATTGACGCACGATTTACCGACCCGACCCTATAATCGTGACTTAAGTGGCGAGATCATTAAGAAGTTCGACCACTTAGTCCTAGCCGACCCTACATTCTGGAAAGACGACAAAATCATGTTGAAACTGGGAGCGGACATCTACCCAAGATTGATGAAACCCGGCCTATTCAACCCCGATAACAGCACCGTGATCGCACAAAACACCGCACTCGGTTGGATTTTAACCGGTGCTTGTGCGATTTAAACCCCAAGTATACCTCCAACCCGTTTATAACAATACTCATTTACCCAAATCAAAACAGATCTAAAAATCTTTTTATTCGCAGTCACTGCAAGGCGGCCGGGATTCGTCTAAATACGAATTAGAGGACAATGCAAAAAACACCCAACAGCGCACACATAACAGCGAAATACCCAACGAAACAAAAAGACACAATAAAACCAATCACCAGAGTGGACGGACACATATAGGCAAAACAGCAGCAGCAATATTAGCAGCAACAACAACCACAGCAGCATCAGCAGTATTAGCAGCAATAACAGCAGAAGAATCATCGTCTCAACGTGGGAAAAATCAACCACATCAGGTTACACATAAATTTATAATTAGATTAAGTATAATCGTGATTAGTTTTGTACACTAACATACATATCCATATATAATCACCCAATTGCATTTATTAACGCATACACATATTTATATTACACCTACTCAAATATACAAAATTGAATTGTTACCCAAAATTCTAATAGTTTTTATTTTATTTGGCACACCGGCAAACACACGTCGATCCCCCCGACATAACTGTTTAAAGTAATGCTTTTGAAGATCTAAATTCAGTTTGAAACTATAGACATAGATTATTATGAATTAATTTTTTGTTTAACATAATTATTTCTAATTCCGTTAATATTTATTAATTTTACTTAGAATTAAACTTGTTTCTTCAGTTAATTAAATAATACAACTACTTCGAGGCGAGTAATAAAAAATGTATCGCACCATTGCGCATAAGTAACCTGTGTTGTTTCAAACGCTATATAAAATCATCTAAATATCGTACCCTCTTCAAAACTAAATCCAAATTCGTATAAACATTGCGGCAAATAAAGTATACACCATTCAATGTCAGGGCATACACACACGTACATACATATAAACACTTATTCAAACGTGTCACCTAGAAAGCTTCCATGTAATGGAACCCTCAAACACAGACTGATTTCTACATAAACGCCAAGTTAAAGAGCGCAGAAAAGTGAAATTCTGCAAATTGAGGAGTGAAAAATGAAATAAAAAAGCGTGTTTGAAAAAGTTAGGAAATTATTATAAGTAAATGTAACAGAATAATATTTGCAATTTTCACGATTGATATACCAACAAATATTTTCATTTCCGCTGTGTTATTGTTTTGAAGAGTGTTTCTACGCTTGTTTCCCTACTTTGGCCGATTGTTTTTACAATTTGCTTGATTTTCTTGTGTAGTGCAAACAGACGCTCACTGTGATTTATGCCCGATAAATGCAAACAGTCCTAAAACGATTTGCTGGCATGGTCAATAGTACACTGGCGCACTTTTACTACCAAACCTGAGAGCTCTCTGTAGCGCAGTCGAAGAGTAACCTTTGTTGATGTGATAAAGTGTAAAAATGTAGTTCTAAGCATATTTTTTATTTCACAAACTATGTATATACATATGTCAAAGTGTGTATGCAAATATATCACTTGATCCGGGTATCAATATTAGTTTCGGTAATCCACTTGCTGGCCAACTCATGTTATTTTATTTTGTTAAAAATAAAACCAAATCCCATTGAATTAGTAAAACAAATGTTGACATTGGAGCTGACCAATCAGTTGTCATACCACAGCAAATGGCTTGAAGTTAAGTTGAACTGTTATTAATATACCAAACGTTGCGTTGAAGGCTATAATAAATTTGTTGCGCAGCTATGTATAGGGATATTGGCAGGCTTGTGCTACATAAAAGTTGTGCGACACTCCATCCATTGAAGTCCTTTAAAGATAAAAACAAATCTTACCTTAATACAGCCCCAAAAATGGATACAAAAATAAATTGGGGTCACTTTAATGTGTGCATAAAGTTCTCCTGATTAGAGAACCAATGTTTTCAAGTTCACTAAGTCTCTAAGAAGAGCTCTTGGTTTATATAATATTATAACCGTCAGTTTATCCTAATAATATGGGTCGATCAATCCGAAGTCAGAAGTTAAAAAAATAAATATTATTAATTTTTTAAATCAAATGCAGACTCTTTAGAATTCTTGAAGTCATTTTGGTTTTGATTTTTCTCCAGGAATGGCCTGATTCTTGCAACTTTGCTTCAACTTGACGCCTCCACTTATTGAGAGGTCTCTCTCGTCTGCGGCTCCATTGAGGCTTGCAGTATAATGCTGCTCTGGTGATGATTTTCGAGCTTACGCAAAGTGTACCCAAACCATTTCTATTCTGGGCGACGGATTTCAATGTGGTCAGGTGTCGCAGTGCAACTAGAAAAAAGGAGTTATTGATCACTTGTAGTTGTGAAGTCAACCGAGTCAGCACGAGAAGTTAGTAGCGCTAGAACTCTTTGCACAATTGAGACAATTTGTTTAGTTTTATGTTTCTACTTATGATCTGTTTTTTTTTTGCTGAAGGTCATTTTTAAGTTATCGGAATTATTAATTTCTTTGTTTATATTAGTATGATTAGTTTAAAATAAGAAAGGGAATAGCGTCCGACACTGGATCCTGTACAACCGCTCTGCATCTTGTCTAGCAAGCCGAAGGACTTTCCTCCGCGTTGTTGACAAAGTTATAACGCTTTTACTTGGTCATCATAGTCTTGTTCGTTTTGAACAGAGGCACCGCGTGGAAGTAAGGTTGACATTTGCTGATAGGCTATTTATTTGCATGACCAAGCCCATTTGCCAATTTTGATTTTTAACTAATGCGATACAAATAGTAACACAGAACTTAAGTACCTCACCGCTCACCATAAATCGCTTACTCACCACTTTTTACAAACCAATATTCGTATTTTTAATACTATATATTCAACTTCTGCCTCTAGCTTCCTTATTTTCTGCTTTTAAACTTTTTCGCCCTCCACTTTGAACCCTCACCCGTCCTCTGGGCCGACGATTGCTTGCATTCTAACCAGCTTACTCAAATAACCGCTGTGACATTTCAACAATTTTTCGCAGCTGCCAAGCCGTTGCCAGCATTTCATAGCCAAATACATGCACACATTTACATTTACAAAATCATAAATTGTTGAGTAGCGCTTTTTTGAAGTATTGATTATCCTTTTTCTTTATCCGCTTTCATTTTTTGTGTATCTGCGTTCTTTTTGCTCTGTAGGTTCGCCACTCATTTGCGGTATCATTTTGCTCTAACGACTAGCTGAGTATCTAAGGAGCTGGAGATATGGAAAGCTAGGAACCTGATGGGAAGCTGATGAGTTGCAAGGGATCATTTTCACTCACTTTATCCTTTAGCGCTGCTCCACTGGCAATAAGTTTTCAAATATTTGCAGAAATATAAATTTAAAATATTTGGTTTTGGTTTCAAGTGGCTGGTCGTCAGTGCGGGAAGGTATTTTGAGGACGGGTGACAAGAGAAAATATCGATCAATTTTGGGTTTGATTGGTTGTCATGGAAGTGTGATGAAATCGGTTATGAACTATTGGATTGCTATTAATGCATATACATATGTAGTTATATATGCAATAAATGTCTTTTTGTACATAAAGTATTAACATTTGAATAAGTTTTTGGTGTGTCCCTTTGACTCTATTTAGACTTGACACGTTCGGGTCTTTTGACACTAGTTACTTCAGTTATTCGTTACCTATCAGGCGTGTATTTTGGCTCTACACTTGTCCCGTTAATGAAGTCTTAATATTAAAGTGATTTCTAATCTCGTAAATATGACATATCTTTCTATAATCCCATTTGGTAACGCAATTTCAGGATTATGTATGAAGGTCTCTGTTTAGCTTAGCATGTGTTGTAATTTGTTTAAGGTTTTGTGTTGCGCTTTGTTCCGTGCTTTTCATCTAATAACATATTGGGTTGTCAAAACAGTTTTGCTGTGTTTTTATTGAATCAATTCGTGTGACATCCTTACACTGAGCTTCTTAGTGACTCCAAGCTTCTTCAAATGGTTTGTAACGGTTTGATGACTACTATGCCGGTCTCTTTCGACCAATTCAGAGATTTTATCGCAATTTTCGACGACAGACCTTCCGGAGCGTGGCGTATCTTCGACCACCTCTACACCAGAATGAAAACGTTGAAACCATCGTTGTGCGGTAGAAATGGAAACTGTATCTGGTCCATAAACTGCACAGATTTTATTGGCGGCTTGAGATGCATGTTTGCCTTTATCGTAGTAGTACTGTAAAATATGCCGTATTTTCTCTTTATTTTGCTCCATATATATAACTCACCATTGATCTAAAAGAAACGACAATCAATCAAATACGTCTTAGCGCGTGAAATGAGAAACTAGAACTACGCGCTTTCAGCGCCAACTAGCGAAAATGCCGCAAGACTTTTTTGACAACCTAATATCTAAATTGAAAGCTTATCGTCGGGTTTTAGAGAAATATTTTGAAAGTAAGGATTATTTATTAACTGCTTAGAAGAATTTTTTACCATTTACAATGTTATTTATAACAAAGGCAATTTTTCCCATTTCTTTTTCACTAGTTGTAGTAGTAGTTACTAATCTGGTTTTTTTTGGCACTGGTAGGTTTTGTGAAAGAATGCATTTAAGACCCACATGAAATTTTTGTTACAGCGAAAAATTTGCTCCCTTTTTTAGGCAGCAATGGAGTCTATAGATTGTAAACAAGATTACGATCGGGTGATTATTATACGGTGAAGTATTTTTTATAACGGATCAGAAACTCTGTGCTCCGATTCTGAGTTATAATAACTCTATGTCTAAATCGTCTTTAAAACATACATATATCTTGAAAGTTACATCTTTTTAAATTGTATATAGTATGAGTTTCTTAAGGAATCAATTGCTCGTAGGAAATATGTACAGCAAAGAAAGGTCGGTTCTAGTAGTGAACGACCATTTGAGTGAACTTAAGTAAAAAGACTGCCAGGTGGTTGCCTATGCAGACTAAGTTACTCTTTTGGTAAAAGGAAAACTCGGAGCCATTGGAGATGGATGTAGTGAGTTTTTTTATGAATGAATCGAAGTTAAAAGGAAGATCAGGTGGTGAAGTCTCCTAGAACTCTCCATCAACTCCAATTTCAGACTACAAGAGCTTTGTAGCATGTTTTAAGCAGTACTTCAAGACAACCGTAGATGCAATGCTTTGAAGTGCAGCTTCCTTCAATGACTTCTGTATCCCAGCGGCTATACGGGCTTAGAGCTCGGTGACTGTGCGCTCAAAACTAACTCGTTATCAATAGAATGAAGTTTTTTCAATATCATATTTATTGTATGAGTGTCTGGTCAGAGCGAAATCGCCAGAAATTACCAAACTTGATAGGGAGGGCTTTCATTCGATTGAATGGAAGTCGGTTCACTAATGTCTTCTTGCGTTCGGCGGTTTAACTTTTGGAACTCCAGTGAGTTCAACAAGCGCTGGTCAACAACCAGAACTTGTGCGACTGCAAGATTCTTCTGGCCCAGAGTGAACCGCAAGAGGCCCTCCGAACTATTGGCTCTTAGCGAAGTCAATTTCGTCGCAAATAAAGGTGTTGTGAGTAGACACTGTCCCAAAGGCTTACCCGCTTGGCGATAAGTGTCGGATGCGTTTAACCCAAGCTGTAAGGAGGAAGGCAAAGCGAAATCATCTAGAAAGACAGACTGATAGACTAAGATTGAAATATCTCTTCGAGGCACCTTTGACGAATCCAGCGAAGTAGCTAGGACTGATATTAACCGTCGTATTAAATTTGTGGTAAGCTCAAAATGTTTCGTCGTTCGGTCAGGATCTACTGATCAACATTAGGGGTTTATGGATAAGACAAAGCACGATTATCTGTCAAAGTAAAACTAATCGATTTTTGGACTAACCCTACCACCTAAGTAAGTGTAAAACGTAATATAATATATGCATACATATGTAAAGAAAAGCAGCCCAGTACTGCCACTAACACATTTATTTACTTGCATAATTTTAGGTCTTGTGGATTTAAATTCGAAGTAAATCAATATCATCAACAACTAAATTTAGCTGCAAGCTTAAAAACTCGGCTTAATAGCTTCATATTCCTACTATTACTAAAAGTCATTCTGTTCATTATTAGCCTTCTTTCCCTTTAGGAGACTTTTAGTTCATTTTTATTATCTTTTTGAGAATATCTTTATGTCCAAGAAGATCTTAAGTTCTTCCCCCAAAAACTAAGTGACATAAACGGGTCGAGCAAAGGCTAAACAACTGGAGATCTCCTCAATATAATACCATCATGAAATTTTTTTTCAGATGCCTTCTAAAGGCAGAGCGATTTTATGAGAATTGATAAGTAGGGGCTATGTGAGAAGGCTATGGCGGTATGCAAAAAAATGTTATGACATACGTGTATCAGTCGGTTTTCCACATATAGACCTTTAAGGTCTTACGCTATTTTCATAGGTTGGCTGGTTCAAAAGTCAGTGAGACTGCTGCACTCAAGGCAGCATTATCATTAGAGCCATCGCGATCATTTGTGATTTGGTAAAAAAACTGGTTTTTTCCTACCCCAATTACCCAATGAACCGTCGTCATGCGACTGAACTAATTTTCCAGAGTTTCGTCATTCTCCGTTCATGTCCTGAATTCTGACGAAAAGGGTAGCGGGCCGGCCCCTTTTCCGACATCAAGCTCGAGGAAGTAAGAAAGCGCGCGAGACCTCCTTTTTTTCATCTTTTTCGATTGTGGTATTTTCCTGACGAAATCCAATTAAAGTTGTGCTTTTCTTCAAAAAAAAACTTTAATTAAAGTTGTAATTTTTCCTTCTCCTAACAAATAAACCGTATAATTCATTCGTTGGAAAGGAAAAACAAAGACGCTAGTTTCTACTGGTCAAGGTGTTGCACTTCTTTGTAAACTGAACATGGTCCTTCGAGCCAAACAAAAACGGAATTAAGTTATTATAGAGAGAAGAAAAAACAAAACAAAAGTGAAGTGAAACACACAAATATATGACATACTAGCTGACCCCGCAGCCGTTGTCCTGCGTGAAATTATGTATTTTGAAATGAAAAGAAAGTTAAATTCATCATTTAATTTTTGGTGATTTTTTTGTTTTCGGTTTTTTCGGATCTTTTTGTGTTAACGCAGCTTTATAAACAATATTTTTGGGTTTATGTTCCGGTGTACAGAAAAGATGGTTTTCCAACTCGTGAGCACGCCTCGGCCGTGTGAAAAACATAGCATTTCCAAATTTATGCCTCACACTATGCGACTATCTTTAGGTCCTGTTGATTGTCATCTCAAATGCAATTTTCACTGGAAACGGAATACGTTTGAACTGAAATGGGAAATCGTTAGAACTCATCCGAACTCGTAGAATCAAGCATTCTCCCCCTTGTATTCGATAGGTGCGTCACAATCAGTCGGGTTTCCTTACACAGTTTCGGCGCATGAAGATGGCGAATCATAATAACGACGGATCCAACTTTGAGACGCAAATGAAGCGGTGGCATACCAAGCCTGTCCAAAGAATTGAGAAATACTACTGGATAATTCACGGCGTCGTCTTCATTGTCAAGACCATCGATCGATTTATGTGAGCGCAAGTCTCCCGGAATTTGACTTTGAAACTTCCAGCTTAAGTCAACAACATCGGTATTTTTGGCAGCTAACATTGCGCGTGCACTTAAGGAATCGTAGTTACGATAATTTGGCCAATGTCCGGAAGTATCAACCGAAATAGTACCATTTCCAATTTTTAGCGAAGACGACGTAAACTATCTTCGGCAATTTCATTTTTGTTCGTATCGCATAATAGACGCGGATTTGAAGGCTGATGTCGAAATGATTATCGCGAAAACTGTGCGAACTTCATTTTCATTCCAGTGATTAACGTGTTCCAGGAATTGTAATTGCAGGCTTACTTCTCCAAAACTTGCACACATCGAACCATTAACAGTACGCAATGACTCAAATAAAGTTGAACCGCCTACATTAATCAATGGCAACCGAAGGTAGAAACAATCGTCGTTTTTCGGGTGGATTGTATAAATTCGTCCTAATCCATTAGTTGATAACACACCTGGATGTCAATCTACTGGTTGGCCTTGCTTTTTGCGTAACTATTTCTTCGACGATGCATTTCATGCATAATATCAAGGTATTTCCGAATAGAGCAATTTTCTCACAAATAGATGACCGACGAAAGTTGAGAAAAAACTCGTCAATGTTAATTTTGTTGCTGGCGATGTTTCCGCTGGCTATACTGTATTCTGTGGGTTGAAATCCACTCTTCATGAATTGCAAAAGTAAATATTCTACAAAGCGCTTTATTGCAATTCACCTATCGACCGTATCGTTTAAGACCAATAACCGCCATGTTGCTTCCCTTTGTGACGTACTTCCAAACGTATTTTATCGACTTCACCAAACTGCAATACTAAACACCGATATGAGTTTTGAATATGAATTAAACAATAATGGTGAATATAGTACGATCCATGTGTTGTCAACTTCGATATTCACTTTTCCAAATTGAATGCTGAATGTTCTGCCATTGTCGTCTTGTGAGCGACACCGATAGAGTTGATATCCATCATTTCCAGTTTGCGTTTCCTAAAGAAATGCACGTGGATAGTGCTTCGTGCATTTATTGTCAGACATACAAACCGAAGAAGGATTATGATGTTCGCAGTGTTCATGAACCATATTGGTTTTTACCACTTCGTATAATTCTGGATCTATCTCTGGATCAGGAATTTCCGCAAAAATGATTGTATCAGTTTAATCTAATGTAGCCACCATCCACCATCCAAAAAATAAGAAGCGGCAAGCCTCTTTTTTGCCCCTCAACAGAGTACATCCAGCATCTAACAGCACGTTGATTCAAGATAAAGTCCATCAAACATCGTAACTATTGATTGAAAAGTCGTGCTGTGACATCGTGACGGTCGCTGAGTAGCTATCGCGGTCCATAATTCAGCACGTACTGTATGTCATCGCATCCTGAGAGTACTTCCTGCATTGCCTTGCCTTAAGCTGCCATAAATTGATGCCAAACAGAACGCCGATCGATTCTAGCGCGACCTTTTTGTGGCTTCGTAACAAATTTCAATCTGTAATTGATATTTTCATGTGAAACACGCATAAAGTTTTCACTGAATAATTTTCAAAAATTTTTCTTTTGAATAGCTGAATTAAAAAAGCAAGCGGCCGAAATTGAACGGTTCAAATAATTTACAAATCAAAATATTGAAAAATAAAAAAAAAAAATTAAAAAAAAAATTATATGAAAAGAAGTTATTTTTTGGAATTGTCCAATTTTCCGACTTTTCCTAATTAAAAGTATAAGGTATTTTTATTTCTAAACCTTCCCCGATTCACAACGAACACATTAAAATAACAATTATAAAATTTGGTTCAGTCGTATGAAAGTTATAAGCGTACATACATTTTGGCGATTCATTTTTATTTAAATAGATATGTATGTATATGTACATATTTATGTACTTAGATTAAAAGTGCAAAACAAAAAAACAAACAAAAAACAAATTACATACATATGTACAAAGGTGAGGTAATAATAATTTATAATAAGTGCAAAGCCAAAAATAATGGGTTGTCAAAAAAGTCTTGCGTGACTATACCGGTCTCGTTCAACCAATTCAGCAATTTTATCGCAATTGTCGACGACGGGCCTTACGGAGCGTGGCGCATCGCAAGTTGAAACCATCGTTGTGCGGTGAAAATGAAAACTGTATCTGGTCCATAAACTGCACAGATTTTATTGGCGGCTTGAGATGCGCTTTTGCCTTTATCGTAGTAGTACTGTAAAATATGCCGTATTTTCTCTTTATTTTGCTCCATATTTGCGACGC
>JAPZAG010003243.1:0-11684 GCA_027475135.1 Bactrocera correcta | reverse complement strand
TTCAAAAGTTATATTTTTTCTATTCAAAGTAGTTTCCTTGTGCTTCGATACAGCGTTTAGCCCGGACAATTAGCATTTCAAATGAGTGTTTAAGGTCATTTTTCGGAATGCTCTTGAGAATATCGGTCGTCGCCTTTTGGATAGCTGAAATGTCTTGAAACCAGTGTCCTTTCACGGGCAAATGAAGTTTTCTAAATAGGTAAAAATCTCAGGGTGCCAGATTAGGTGAGTAGGGTGATTGATTAATGGTTAATATGGAGTTTTTTGTCAAAAAATCAGTGACAACCGTCGACCAATGACACGGCGCGAAATCGTGCAACAGGCGCCAGGACCCTGTCTCACGGTATTGTGGTCGAGCACATCGAATGCGTGACAAAAGATGCTTCATAACACCAAGGTAAAACACAGCATTAATCGTTTTGCCAGGTGGGACGAAGTATCGGTGTACAATACCCTCGGAATCGTAAAAACAATTCAGCATTTTCTCTATTTTTGACTTCTGAAGACGACCGACTTCTGATCGTCACAGACGTCCTCACGACCTTCTTGGAATCGCTTAAACCACTCATGCACATTACTACGGGATAGGCACTGATCACCTTAAACTTTTTTTCATCATTTGAAATGTTTCAGTAAACGTTTTCCCAAGTTTCAAACAAAATTTAATATTTGCTCTTCGTTCAAAATGCATTTTACGACCGATGACCAAAAGCTGCTGTCATTTTTTGATCGATAGCATCGATTGTAGTTATCCAATTGTCCTAAAATGTCAACAAGGGATCAAATTTTTTATTTCATATACCCACCAATAGATGGCGCCACCGGGAACAGTTATATTTAAAAATTTCAGTGTCTTTTGCGACAGACCTTGTATAAGAAATAATCCCTAAGTTCTTTAGATCTCAATCTAAAATTTCGCACCCGCCCTTTTATCACCACGAATCCACTCATTTGACGGTCGAAATAAAGTACTTGTATGGAAAGCTTTTTCGTTTGACGAGATACCACCAGCATGGCCTCCGAATAGTGCACTGCGTCACCTCAGCACTTTGCATCATAAACGTCCAGATAGTTAGATAATTTCCGCAATCACCTCTTCATTCGACGAAAATTTCTTTTCAGCGGGCGTTCTTTTAAGATCCTAGAACCAGAAATAGTCGCTGGGCCCATATATGGAGAATACTGTGGATGCGGAAGCAATTCGAGACCCAATTCACAGATTTTTGGCATAGTTTTCACTGATTTGTCCGTTTTTCGGCGATTTTATCCTTCAAACGTTCCAATAATGCTTTATAACAGCCGAGTTGATGTTAAATCCTTCTTCAAGGTAGTCAATAAAATTAATCCATGCGCATCCCAAAATATAGACGTCATAACCAGGAGTTTTCCACGCTTTCGAACAGATACAACTCGTCGTTGTTTTTGGTCAAAAGTGAACTCACGCTGCACCCACTTTGCATAGGGCTTTCTAATACCCAAATATTCTTGAATGATATGGTGATAGTGTGTCTGCTATCTCGAACAACTTCACTTTTGGTCATCCAAAATTCTTTTATGGACTTTTTGGGTGTTTTCGTCACTAACGATCTCGTTTGCACATCCACTGTGTTTACCGTATTCGGTGCTCATACCAATCGTTGATGGTTGATTTTACTGGGGCAGTGTCCAGAAACTCGTCATCAAACCAATTTTTAGCTTCAACTGTATTTTTTCCCTTCCTTTTGGCAACAAGCGAAATTCCTTTTATCCATATTTTTCACAATGACAAAAGTTGCTTTATAATTCACAAACTAAAAACTCCAACTGCTGCCAAATTTATACAGTCCCCTTTTTTGAAGGTTTGGGCTAACAAAAATGTATGCGATTTTTACTAGCGTCAGGCCGGGGATTTTTTAACTGACTTGTTCGTAAAACCTTTTTCGTTGGATGAAATTTGTAGGCCAGTTATTTTTTCAGATTTAATTATCATATACTTCCTAATGGGTGATCCAAGTATAGATTCTTTTATCAATAGCATTTTTTGACAGAATACGCTTGAGTTGTGGCGAGCTGTTTTTTTTTTTTATTATTTTTGTTCATTATTGCTTTTCAATTTATCATTTATCTGAACAACGTCTACAAATCGTTAAAATTTTTTACGAAAATTGACGTTCTGTAAAGGCGCTTCGCTCAACTTATGATCAACACAACATAATCGACCTACTTAAGAAAATATAGAAGCCGAGAGATCGAACGCCACAAAATATAGCTTAACAAGAACTAAAGCCGCTTGACCTTCCCAAGAGGCATCGCTTTGCTCTATGGACTCTTGAAAAGTTCCGAGAAGATCCGACGTTTTCGAAACAAATTTTTTTCAGCGATGAGACCCAATTCCGACTCAATGCAACCTGAAAAGGTTCAAGAACTGCCATTTCATCCATAAAAAAAAAAACAAAAGTTTGGTGTAGTTTGTGAGCCGGTAGAATCTTCGGTTCATATTTCTTCAAAAATGATGTCTGTTCTCACCGACATCGTCAATGGCGACAGTTATCGCGCCATGATAACCGATTATTTGATGACCACGACGACATTTGATTTCAAGAAGTCGGCACTTCCCACACATTGCATCAATGGACTTATTGAGAAAACACTTCGGTGAGCAGATAATTTCACGTTTTGAGCCGGTCGATTAACTACCAAGATCGTATGACCGTTCCCACGACAGTCGGGTCTACGTAACCGGAACGGACCCGGATTTTTATCCGGCAAAAAGAGAAAATCTTTAAAAAAATAAATGCCAAAGAATGTTCTTGCAAATGGACCACCCTTTAAATGATTGTGCTTCTCCTCCAGTTCTCCCATTTGTAGCTTTATAGAAGATTAAACAAGCTTTTAGGCGACTGTGATCGGCTAATAGATCCTTAGAGTGCTGAGCGTCCACTCTGCGTTCACCCTTATAAATGTGCTTTCTTGACAGAATTACAAGCGGCGGTTTGTTATTGCCTGAAGAAGGACAATAATAATTTAAAAAAAATCAATTTTTATTTATGGTGTTAGGTAAAGAATTTGAACCCAGGAAGGGCATACTCCATAAACGTATGTAGTTTTGTAATAACTTAATTCTTTAAATCTAGCTCGAGATAGTTGCTTTGGCATACTTCACTTATTTAGTCATTTCCAGACATATGTATAACTTCATGCACCATATATTTATTTGAGGAAAACCAAACTTTCGCAACCATGACCAAATTCGGCAAAATCGCTAGCGTCATCGGCATCGCCATTTATAACACATACCCATATTCTATGGCTCGCTGCTTTTTGCATAATTTTATGTGCTTTGTGGGGTCCAAACACGCTTACATACCGTTTAAGATATGTGTTTTTATAAACCTACAATTTTGGTTGAACTACTTCGGTTAGTTAATCGCAATTAGTGAGATAAACAAACGGCAAAAGCGCACAAAAGTAAAAGATAAATAAAAATTACAACAAAAACAAAAACTAAAAGAAAGCAGTTCGTGAAAAAATGCAAAATATGCAAACGTTGGTCGACAGCGCTGACGCAAAGGCGAGGGAAGCGAAGAGCCGCATACAAATGTGAGCTTTCAGAGACGCTGCTTGCGCGCAAATATGCCGATAATGCGATAGTAATTGCACGTTGCGCATTTACCGCCCACACCTTGCACCAGCAACACCTTCCACTCACCCACTTTAGCGATCGCGCATATTTGTGGTGCCGATAGATAATTATATTGTGTGCTTTTCTCTTTTCTGCTATTTACTTTTCTGCTCATTTTTTTACTTTTTTCTCTTTTATTCATTTTTATTTAACATTTTTGTTTTACTGTTGTTGTTGCTGTGTTTTCGTGAGATTAATGCCACAGTGCTCACCTGTTGCTTTTGTGGCATACAAAATACAAAATGTTTGGTATTTGTGTCTGCGGTTAATTTCGCTGCTGCTGCTGCTTGTCTGCACCGCCCACAACCAAAACAACCAGACAACGCACCATTTTAGGTTTCGCCATTTTGCCTGCCTTCCCCCACTTTTTCAGCAAATTGCTTATTTACTAAATATATATAAATATATAAAGATTACCTGTGCGCCTTGCATAATTGCAAAAACAACAAGAATGCGTGCACACATATGTATGTATGTATAAATATTTTCTTTCATGTATTACGCTTAACTGGCGCTATAATTGACTGGTGGCTTGCTGTTTCGTTGCTTGCTTTGTCTAACGTTCCGCACAGTTATTAGTCATTAGCTCTGTTTGTTTGCCTCATTATGTCGCGATATTTATTGGTCATTATTTGTGCCATTTGGTTGGAGCGCTCCATTTTCAGCTGAGTCGCCTCCAATAACGCGGCTGAATCAGCGGCCAGCAATGAGCTGCTACAGTGCTTTACTGTTTTGTTTCCAGTTATTTGCTTTTGCAGTGTATTTTATCTTATATTTTGTGGTTTCTTCAAGAACTCTTGCTCAATTTGCTTGTATTGTGCATTCATACAATGATTCTCATAATTAAATCTCACTATAAAGCTATGTATACATCGTTAACTTGACTGACGAATCACAATAGTAGTTATAATTACGTCGAGGTTAATTGAGTTGCCGTCTCACAGAGCTGTTTTCAAAGATTTCTGGTAAAGTTCAATGCGCGAAACCAGGTCGATTTCATCAAATAAACTTTGTAGCTTCTAGTGTTTTGGCCAAATATATCTATGTATGTCATTTATATCTGTATATTTTTAGAACCCCAGTACATATATACACATAAAGGGTGATCAATTTTTTTAAGAAAAAATAGAAATTTCAAATTTAAGGGGGTATTCTAGTCTAGCATCATGAATTTCAGGTAATTTTTAAAGTGTCGTAAAAAAAAGGCAATTAATATTTTTACTATCCATTTTTGTACTAGTTATTTGTTAACTTTAGAAGAGTGCAGAAAAAAAAATTAAAATCTAAAAAAAGTAAAAAATTTCAAAAATTATGAGCTGACGAAGTGGGAGGTCTCTAAAAATTTCCACGTGACCATGCCCATGATTTCAACCCTCCTAGTTAACTGAAACCAAAAGAAAAAAAGATTATTAATCTAGAATAATGTCGCAATGGTCGGAACTACGGAAAAGTGGGAAACATTTTTTTCACAAAATTGCGACTGCCTGAAATTTTTTTTATAACTTTTTTTTGACTATTTTGAATTTTTAAAAATAATAAAAATAAAAATTGTTTGATGGGGCTAGTTCCAACCATAGACAAGCCTATAAAGAAGACTATAAAAATTTCAAGTAAATCGGTCCAGTAGAACCTGAGAAATCGTGGGCATCGTTCCGAAAGTCAGTTTTGAGAAAAACGTGTTAAAAGTTTCGTGTTCCTGCCGAGTTTGGATGGCGGGTCAGAAAAATGCCTATTCTCCGAAAATAATTTGAATTTTGAAAAATCCTCTTGTACACATATTCTTTAGTAGTTAAACGTTGAAAATATAAAAAAAAAATCGATTTTTTTAAATTTCTAGACTAGAATACCCCCTTAAATGGGGAATGTTTATTTTCTTTCAAAAGAATATTCTCCGGCATTTATATTTTGAACATTATCTCTTTGAAATGTTGGCCACGGCTAAGTCTCAGATGATCAATCCATTGAGTTCAATTTTCGACGACTCGTTCGAGCATTTCGACTGGTAACTGGCGAATGACATGCGTGATGTTTTACTCCAAGACCTGAATTGAAGCGGAATTGTCTGCATAGACTTTAGACTGCACATATCTCCATACGAAACGTCTGACGGTGTGATATCACACGATCTTGGTGGCCATTCGACCGGCCCAAAACTTGAAATTATCTGCTCACCGAAGGGTTCCCTCAATGAATCTATTGATTGATGCGATGTGTGGAAAGGGTCGCCGTCTTGTTGAAACCAAATGTCGCCGAGATCACGAGCCAAAATTTCAGGCATCAAATAGTCGGTTATCATGGCGCGATAACGGTCGCCATTGACGGTAACATTCTCGTCGGCAACATTTTTGAAGAAATATGGGTCGATTATAACACCGGCTCACAAACCACACCAAACCGCTGCTTTTTCTGGATAAAATAGCAGATCTTGAATTTCTTCACGCTGCTCTTCGTCGCAAATGTGGCAATTTTGCGTGTCTGCATACTCATTGAGCCAGATATGGGCCTCATCGCTGAATGAAAATCGGCTCGAAAACGTCGGAACTTTTCAACGTGAATTTTTGTAGTAAAGTTGAACGGCTTGTAAACGTTGTGCAAGTCTTTCCAAGATGAAAAGCCAAACAATATTGAAAAAAAAAAAAAAAACAAAAACATGACAGCTTGACTCGACTTAAGCGCGAACCGTCAAAAAAAAACTAATAAAAAAGTATCTCTACTGTGATCACCCGTATTTTATCAGCATGGCGATCTGTGTCGATTCTGTCATGTCTGCATCTTCGTCGGTCTGTACATATATGCGTCAACTAATCCCTCAGCTTAGCAACTCTGCAACTTTCGAATATATTGTTTAGAGCACACCACTGTTGCATAGAGCTGTCATTCAAACTGACCGCTCAAAGTTGAGATAAAGATCTTCATAAAATATCCTTTTTTCCTTATTCGACTTGAATGTTTTTTATATAAAAAAAATGTGGTTAGAAAGAATTAGCTTAACATTTAACTTTGGATGCAGACTATTTGTCTTTTTAAGTATCCAATCATAATCTGTTAGCATTCCTGCGCTGCATTTCCCTTGATTGCGCATCTCCATTAAGGAAATGTCCTAATGAAATGCCTTGTTCGTTACTCACAGCACCCAAATTTACCTGAAAGAAATCCAGATGAGAGCCAGCATATGTATTTTTGATTGCATATTACTATATGACTTTATATAACATTACAAATTAATTTATTAATTCTTTGTAATTTTCCTATCTATGGTTCCCAGGAAAATTTGCAGTAACGTTCACAAAACATTTCGAGGGGAGTTTTTCCTAACGATTCAATTTTTATTTAAAGATTTTATCCTTTTTCAGTTCTTGTATTTGTGGATCTACAAATATTCCCTCTTTAATTTTTGCCTTCCTTGGTTTGGGGAATTTCTGCTTCTGAATTATTGATCGTTGTGGAGGCGGCAGTTCAGCACTATGTACGATGGGTATGTTGTCCAAATACAAGTTTGGATATTGTGGAGTGTTTTTGGACTTGGTTGTAATTCATTTTGTTTGAGATAAAAAGAAAATAATAAATCCATGATCCTTTGGTTCGGTCCAAATCATTGGTATAGCAGATGGTATATGACTGGATTCTTGTTTATTCTTCTTCTTTATTGATGTAGACATCGCTTAAGCGATTATAGCTGGGATTACAACAGTTCGTCGTTCTTTCTTTTCGACTGGAAGAACCTCTTGTTTAGCTCAATTTAATAACAGTCTCACACACGTTACACAACCTTTATGTGGAACCCAGGGTTTATCTTGACCCCTTACTAGATATTAAAAATATTATATAGGCTGAGATTAAAAAGTTAATTCCCCACACACATAACAAAAACTGCTGAAGTCGTTAAAACACATGATGGGATCTAGGGCAAATATTAGGTATATGGGAGCTAAGGGAAGTATTAACCCGATTCAATCCAGTTTTGACACACAGAGATACTATTATCAGGAAAATATACTATCCAAATTTCAGTTATATATCTCACATACTGACCGATATTGACGATAAAAAGACAACTACAGGCTCTGGGGTCCACATATTCGGAATCCAGTTGCTTGAACAGTTTTGGTTCCATTGAGACAAATTTTGATCACATTCAAAGTCATTATCCGTGCAAAGTTTTATTCCATTATAATGATTGCTTCTTCATTTGTACCCAGGAAAGAAATTAAATGAAATTTAAAATTATGTTATATGGAAAGTA
This sequence comes from Bactrocera correcta, assembly GCA_027475135.1. Classification (NCBI taxonomy): domain Eukaryota; kingdom Metazoa; phylum Arthropoda; class Insecta; order Diptera; family Tephritidae; genus Bactrocera; species Bactrocera correcta. The sequence goes on along the minus strand of JAPZAG010003243.1, from coordinate 3,780 downwards.
GGCGTGGTTGTAGTCCGATTTCACTCAAAGGATTGCCATATGCCGAATTTGGTTAAAATCGGTCGAGCGGGTCTCGAGATAGGTGATTTCAGCTAAAAGGGGGCAAAGCTATGCCCTTTGTCCAATTATTACTTTGGTTCCTATAAATCCCTTTCATACCATCTCAGATATAAAATTTAATGTCTCTGATTGATTTATCTCGTTTGTAGCAGTTTTTAACAGTGCCTTTATATTGGGAGGGGGCGAGGTTATCATCCGATTTCATCCATAATATGTATATTAAACCTATTAGAGTTTCATCTATTACTATTATTATATATTATACTATTTATAATATTATGTACGATGACCAAACTCATAGTTTCAGATAAAAAGTCTATTCACTATTTTCATTTCCCTCTCTCTTCATTTAGTTCAACGAGCAAAAGGTCTGCTGACAAAAGGCAAAAATGGCACCAACAACTGCTTTGTCACAATATCGTTGGGCAAAGAGAAGTATCAAACGTCTGTCAAGGAGAAAGCAGAGATGAACGTCAGCTGGAATGAGGAATGCGAACTGTAAGTAACCTCCGACATAATGCCGAATGCATATGTCTCCTACTATTTCATAACAGTTTGAATTGTAACGACTTTATCCTTCACCATACAGTAAAATTCCCGATCAAGGCAACCGCGCTGAACTCGTTCTGACCTGCCTGCATCGCAACAATCTCGGAATTGATGAGTTTCTTGGCCAGGCCACATTGCCACTCAATGAAATGGATGTGTACGACCGTCCACGTTCCAAATGGTTCAAATTGGAGAGTAAACCCGGGAAGGAGAAAAAGAATAAAGAGCGCGGTGAGCTGGAAGCGCGCATATCCTTCATTGTCAAATCCGGCTCATTGACCGATCTGAGCAAGAAGGAGAAACACAAGTCTTCCATTGGCCAACTGGCCTCTTCCGTGGGTGGCAGTCTGCTCTCGATAGGCACAATAGAGAAGCGTAAGGGCATTAAGAAGTTCGCCAAATCGATTGGTTCGAAAATGCATTTGAGTAGCAAGAAGAAGAACAAGGATGGCGATGATGTATCCAATTTCAGTGGTTCATTTGCAAGCATTGGCACGCCAAACAGCTCGAATGGCGGAAGTCGTCGTTACGGGCAACGTGCTGGTGAAGCTGATCCCGGTGTAATAAGTGAGGACGAAGATGAGTTCGTCTTTGACAACTTGTCACACAAAAGTTCAGCAAGTTCGTTGAATATACGGTCGAGTTTACAACCGCCCACACAGAATTACGCGCCACGTAATCCTTCACCGTTGCTGAACAAAGTTGGAGGTAAGCCATTGTCTAGAAGAGATTTGGTGGAGGAGGATCTCGCCGTAGATCCCGAACTAGAGGAGTTAGAAAACGACTTCAGCGTCCGTGCACGAACACTGCCGCCGCCCTCGAAACCACCACGCACACAACAACAACTCAACGATATGATAGCCTCGTCGCCGAAACAGAAGGACCCGGCCCTTGATGAATGGGAATCTAAATTATATAAACAAAACTTACAGATTGGCGGTACAGATTCCTTGAAACGACGCTCTTGGGAGCAATCGCGTGTGCCCCTACCAACACCCAATGAAGAGGCCGAGCAGCAACCATCAGCAAACGATGAAGCAAATAAGGTGGCAGAGAAGAAAGACGAACAAAATTTTTTCAAACCAGCAAATGGGTTTTCTAATGTGAAGAGTTCAGAACTGCATACAGAGAGCGATTCTTCACTATCTTCTTCAGAGTCCGAAGAGGACGAGAAGCAAGTTATGCCTGAACCGATTAAAACTGAAGTGAAGGAAGTCGTTGCTAAAAGGCCACAAGAGCTTATTGTAAACCCTAAACCCGTGACAGCTACACAAAACATTAGTCTACTTTCGCCCGATGAAGAGACAAAAGATTTCAATGAACTCAACGCTTCATTTGCCAAATTCGAGCAACGCAATAAATCGCACTTATTTGATTTGGATACAGATAAGAAGTGGCACACACAGTCCTTCATACAGGCAGAATCCCAAGTGCCGCCTGTGCCAAAGGCAATGCCACGTAACCGCGAAAGGGAAGCGGAACTGAAACGCGCTGAAGAAGAGCGAGAACTCAAACTCAAGCGCCAAGCTGAGGCGCAGGCTAAAGCTGCAGCTGAAGCTGAAGCAGCGGCAGCGGCCAAAGCCGCTGCAGACGCCGAAGCCACAGCCGCAGCGCAGGCACAAACTAAGCGCCAGCGCCAAGCCGAACTTGAAGCGGCTACAATTGCTGCCGAGGTAGAACGCAACCGTCGCGAATCGGCTGAGCGCGAAGAGCGCAACCGCGCCGCCGAAGATGCGCGTCTCGAAGAGGAGCTACGCAGAAATGAGCAGCGCTTGCGTGAAGAAGAAGAGGCTTTACAAGAGGAGATGCGGCAGCGTGAGGAGGAGAAACGACGCGAAGCCAAGCGACGCGAGGAAGATCAACGCATATTGAACTTTGCCAAACGATCGACATCGCTCGAAGACGAACAAAGTCCCTACAGTAGCACGCCCGAGCAATCGCCCAGTGAGCTTGTGAGTGAGAAACGCGAAAAGGGGCTTGGGCAAATTCAAGTATCTGAATAAGCGAGGTGAGCGTTTGAGAGGGACGGTGTGCAGTGGTTGATGAACGTTTGTTGTTGTTGTTGGCTGTGGCGGCTAACGCTGGCGGATTTGTTGCAATTGAAAGTGAAAACGTACACACACATACACACTTCGAAAAGAAAGCTTTATGTGTACTCGTCTAATGTCTTAACTAATAAATCTGACTTTTAAATCTCACATGATTATGAAAAAATACAACAAATACACATACAGCAGTAAATGTTGTGCAATGTCGGCATGAAATGCTTTGACCTGATTTGTTTCGTTTTAGTGTACATATGTATTTGTGAAAATTAAATGCACGCTTTTGTAATCAAGAAAATCAAACGCAAATCCGCCAGTGGATTTCATTTGTGCGCTGTCCACACATAAACGCAAATATTCATCATCACTCACACTCACATACTCATATATATTATCTATTTAAATACGCATATGTTTTAATTGGTTTTAGCAAGAGCTTACATGCAACACATACATACATACATATATACTCCGCGTGTGTGTATATACAAATATCAAGCATTTGCATTAAATTTGCACTTTTCATCATTATTTATATTGGCTGTGTTTTTATTTTCATGAATTGGAAACTCTTTCATTAAAAGTAAATTTAAAATCTTACAGAGAAAAGTGAGGATAATCGCTCCACACCAAGTCCAAAAGCCAACGAACGCATTATAATCGGACATGAGAAGTCCACATCACACGCGGAACGTCGCTCGGAGATATCCGCCGCACTGGCCAAAAAATACGAGGGCAAATCACGAGAGGTTAAACTTAATTATTTTCGCCAAATGTCTCATTGCATACTAATTTTTTGAAATTATCTTGTAGGAACTCATGCTGATCGCGAATGGCATGGAGAATGAAGCGTTGCTGCAGCGTCAACGTGTCAAAGAACTGGAGGATTACCTGGATAATTTGTTGTTGCGCGTGATGGAGACACACCCCAAAATATTGCAGAATCCCTACTCACGAACGACATCGGCAAAGAGGTAAACACAAGTCAAGTTGCAAACCAAGAAAAGTAACTGTTTGACTTTTAGTATTTTTGTGCTGTCAAAATGTGTTTTTTTTAATCTAACACTTTACTGCATTCACTCTTTATCTTTTACTAATACTTCATACTTCCATATTATTACACTCC
>JAPZAG010003242.1:0-11685 GCA_027475135.1 Bactrocera correcta | reverse complement strand
ATTGGGCTTCATTAATGAATGAGTTAGGAGACCAAAGGTCGCGGTGCATTTCTCAACAACTTAATTCATTCATGTATACTTTTGCCGATGACACTGCAATAATCAGTCGCTCCAAGTGTCCAAATCATGTAAATGCGCTTCTAGGAAATCATATTGAAGCTGTGGCCAACTGGCTCGCAAGCTAGAGGATAAAGGTTAACAAGCAAAAATGGAAGCACGTTACATTTACCCTAAAAAAGAGAAGCTGTTGGCCTTTGACACTGAAGAAAGTACAAATACCACAAAGCAATCATGTTACTTACCTAGGGGTCCATCTGGATAGGCGACTTACTTGGCGAAAATACATAGAGGCTAAAAGGACTTACCTTAAGTTAAAGGCATGTTCTCTGAACTGGTTCATTAACCCTCGCTCAGCCCTGAGTCTGGAGTATAAAGTCATTATATACAACACAGTTTTAGAACCAATCTGGACCTGTGGGTGTGAGCTATGGGGCAACGAGAGTAGCAGCAACATCGAAATTCTTTGTCGTGCGCAATCAAAATTCTTCATACAATCACCGGAGCACCGTGGTATATCCGAAATGAGAACATTCAACGCGACTTAAGAATTCCAGACGTACGAACTGAAATAGAGCAACGAAGCACGAAATATGCATTGAAACTTTCGGTTCACCCGAAGTAACTAGCAAGATCATTATTGCGTGTGAACAGGAGCTCAAAATTACGTAGAAATGACTTACCAGCCTAGACGTAATATATTTTAGGTCCAGTTTAAAAATAATCACCCAAGTAGGGTGTAAATTAAGTGAGTAGTTTAAGATTCGCAAACTTATTGTTAGGCTCTTAAGTAGGGTAGATTCAATAAATAATAGTAATGTTAATAAAAAAAACCATAGGAAAGCTACATCCACCCTGAGTAATATATTTATTGCTATAAAAGATTAGAGATTCTTATTTATACTTAACTTACGTAATTCAACGTGTGAAAAGGTACACAAACGTCTTTCGTGGCATGCGCCGCGGAAACTATTGATGATAGAACAACAATATGTTTTAAATTATTAAAGAACATATTAATTTCCACAGGAAATCCCAACAGCATATGTCTAGGTATTATAGTTATGACACAAAAGATGTTTCTTCGTTAAAAAAAATATATATATTTGAATACCACTGCCATAAAATATCCATTAATAATACTTTGCTATTAATCCTTAACAAATAAAAATGATTTTCCACATAACACTGCTTTAATACCAATATATAACTTTTTAAATTATTCAATTTGGACATTCCATTCGAAAGATATCACGAATTTAAAAATGTTAGTTATTTTAAAAACGTCGTGCCGGCCCCCCGCTCGGTTAGACGGCACAGTAACAAGAGATGTAGGCATCACTGGAGTACAGGAGGGGAGTTAATGTGAAGAAATAAAGAACATATCAGTACCTACAACAAAATTTCGTGAGGAGTTATGTAAGTAGCCGCGCGGCTCATTCGCGCGATCGCCTCCCTCCGCAGCGGATGTAACCGACATTGAGCATTTTGTTTACTATTTGAATTGCAATTGTTTTTGTCCAACTTAAAAAGTTCTACTCAAAACTAATTATAAATTGTGACAGTAAGTGAATGTCTATTCTTTACAGCATTTTCTCAATTTGTCAATAGTAAGTATTTATCAATTTAACCTTATCTGATTTATAAAATAAAAACAAGTCAACAATATGTCTAGGAAAAAAGCGTCTCAACTTTCTTAAAGTTGCTCTCCCAAGCGAGATTAGCAAAAATATGATGTATTCGATCGTCATGCTAATCAGAAGGCGTATGCGTCGCAGTCATGGGCCACAGAAACCAGCGCCGGACATTCGCAACGCCTTGCTCAAAGTTTAAACAGAATATCATAAATATGTACAAAGGAACCTAACGCCGAACGTCTTCTTCGCTTAGCAGAACAAAAAGTCAGATTATTCCAATTGTACGAACGACAATCGAGTGTCGAACGCTCGCGGCGCCTTGCTGATAATAGATTAAAGAACTGGCAAACGCGTGCCGGCTGAACGCTCGCAGCGACTAATGGCACAGAGAGGTCGAGATTCAGTTATAATCCACATATTGATTATGCTCTTCAGAACAGCATACAAATCAGAGCAATGAATAAGATTTGTCCTAAATGTTTTGCTAAAAAATTAAATGATGACGCGAGTAGCATGTGCTGCGCGTCTCTGAAAGTTATTCTTTTTAATATCAATGAGCCCAGAACTAATAAGAAGCATTTTGACCTTTAATTGCACATATTCCGCACATTTTTTGAAAAATACACGGTGATACCCATTGACTTCATTTGGAGCGAAATAAATTAGAGAAGGACATTGTATGCCCACTTTTAAGGTATATATGTATATATTATAGGCAAACTATTACCGCCAGCAAGACAAAGCCCTCAATTTCTGCTATAATATTTTATTTCAAATAGCTGATCAACTATTTTTGCGATCTGGCCGCTATGCTGACAATAGATTTGCTCAACGAATTGCAGCGTGTATTAAATAGTCACATCGTGTACATACGAAATTTTAAACACAGCATCGAACTAAACAATACGGAGAGTTTAAAATTAATCATTCACTCTGATCGCAAACCTGAGGCAGAAAACCGGGGCAGCTATAACGCTCCATCCATAAATGAAGTGCACGTTTTATTAGTCGACGAAAATAAAGGACCCAGTGACATTGAACTTCATACTAGAGACGGACAACTAAAACGAGTGTCGGAATTGTATCGCGCTTACGATCCGTTACAATATCCATCAATATTTGTATCAGGAAACGACAGATATTATGTGAATATTCCTCAACAGAATGCCTTGCAAAATAAGACGTCATGTATGCAATAATATGCCTACCGTTTAAGGATTAGGACCAATTGCCTTAACACAACTCTTCTCTTCTTCTTTATTGGCGTAGACACCGCTTACGCGATTATAGCCGAGTCAACAACAGCGCGCCAGTCGTTTCTTCTTTTCGCTACGTGGCGCCAATTGGATATTCCAAGCGAGGCCAGGTCCTTCTCCACTCTGTCCTTCCAACGGAGTGGATGTCTTCCTCTGCTTCCCGCGGCGGGTACTGCGTCGAATACTTTCAGAGCTGAAGTGTTTTCATCCATCCGGACAACATGACCTAGCCAGCGTAGTCGCTGTCTTTAAATTCGCTGAACTATGTCAATGTCGGCGTTTATCTCGTACAGCTCATCGTTCCATCGAATACGATATTCGCCGTGGCCAATTCGCAAAGGACCATAAATCTTTCGCAGAACCTTTCCCTCGAAAACTGGTAACGTCGACTCATCGGTTGTTGTCATCGTCCAAGCCTCTGCACCATATAGCAAGACGGGAATTATGAGCGACTTATAGAGTTTGGCTTTTTTTCGCCGAGAGAGGACTTTACTTTTCAATTGCCTACTCAGTCCGAAGTAGCACCTGTTGGCAAGAGTAATCCTGTGTTGGATTTCCAGGCTGACATTGTTGGTGGTGTTAATGCTGGTTCCAAAATAGACGAAATTATCTACAACTTAAAGTTATGACTGTCAACAGTGACGTGGGAGCCAAGTCGCGAGTGCGACGACTGCTTGTTTGAAGACTGGAGATATTTCGTCTTGCCCTCGTTCACTGCCAGACCCATTTGAGTTGCTTCGTTGTTCAGTCTGAAGAAAGCAGAACTAACGGCGCGAGTGTTGAGGCCGGTGATATCAATATCACCGGCATACGCCAACAGCTGTACACTCTTATAAAAATTGTACCTGCTCGATTAAGTTCTGCAGCTCGAATAATTTTCTCCAGCAGCAGATTGAAGAAGTCACTTGATAGGGAGTCGCTTTGTCTGAAACCTCGCTTGGTATCGAACGGCTCGGGGAGGTCCTTCCCAATCCTGACGGAGCTATTGGTGCCGTTCAACGTCAGATTACACAGCCGTATTTGTTTTGCGGGGATACCAAATTCAGACATCGCGGCATAGAGGCAGCTCCTTTTCGTGCTGTCGAAAGTAGCTTAGAAATCGATCAATAGGTGGTGCGTGTCGATTCTCATTTCACGGGTACTTTCCAAAATTTGGCGCATGGTGAATATCTTGTCGGTTGTTGATTTTCCAGGTCTAAAGCCACACTGATTAGGTCCAATCAGTTTGTTGACGGTGGGCTTTAATCTCTCACACAACACGCTCGATAGAAACTTGTACGCGATGTTGAGGAGGCTTATCCCACGGTAGTTGGCGCAGATTGTGGGGTTTCCTTTTTTATGGATTGGACATAGCAAACTTAAATTCCAATCGTTGGGCATGCTTTCGTCCGACAATATTTTGCAAAGAAGCTGATTCATGCTCCTTATCAGTTCTTCGCCGCCGTGTTTGAGTAGCTCGGCCGGCAAACCCTTGGGCCCCGTCGCTTTGTTGTTCTTCAGGCGGGTAATTGCTATTCGAACTTCTTCATTGTCGGGCAATGGAACGTCTGCTCCATCGTCATCGATTGGGGAATCGGGTTCGCCTTCTCCTGGCGTTGTACGTTCACTGGCATTCAGCAGACCGCAGAAGTGTTCCCTCCATAGTTTAAGTATGATTTGGGCATCGGTGACTAGATCACCTTTGGGGTTTCTACAAGAGTATGCTCCGGTCTTGAAACCTTCTGTAAGCCGCCGCAGTTTTTCGTATACTTTTTGAACATTACCCTTGTCGCTCAGCTTATCAAGCTCTTCGTATTCACGCATTTCGGCCTCTTTCGTCTTCTGTCTACAAATGCGTCCCGCCTCCCTCTTCAACTCTCGGTATCTATCCAATCCCGCACGTGTTGTGGTCGATCGTAACGTTGCGCTGCGATACGGCACTCCTCGTCGTTCCAGCTGCTCTTTTGTTTATTCCGAAAACCAATGGTTTCGGTTGCAGCTGTATGTAAGGAGCTTGAAATACCGTCCCACAGCTCCCTTATATCGAGTTGTTTACGAGTGCTCTCAGAAAGCAGGAGTGCAAGCCGAGTAGAAAATCGTTCGGCTGTCTGTTGTGATTGCAGCTTCTCGACGTCGAACCTTCCTTGTGTTTGTTGGCGTGCGTTTTTTGCTTCACAGAGGCCGGTGGCGGTTAGGAGCTCGGAGCGCACGCACATCTAAAACACTGGAGACGTGTCTTCCGTCTATCATAACATGATCGATCTGGTTGGTGGTTTTTCGATCCGGAGACAGCCAGGTTGCTTGATGAATCTTCTTATGCCGGAATCTATTACTACAGATAACCATATTTCGAGCCCCGGCGAAGTCGATCAGTCTCAACCCATTTGGGGATGTTTTCTCGTGGAGGCTGAATTTACCGACCGTAGTGCCAAAGATACCTTCTTTGCCCACCCTGGCGTTACAGTCGCCAAGCACGATTTTGACATCGTTGCGGAGGCATCTCTTATAAGTGCGCTCCAAGCACTCATAAAAAGCATATTAGGTCATATCGTCCTTCTCTTCCGTCGGGGCGTGGGCGCAAATCAGCGATATGTTGAAGAACCTCGCCTTGATACGGATTGTGGGTGGATGTTCATTCAGTGGAGTGAATGATAGTACTCGGCGACGGAGTCTCTACCAACCACGAATCCAACACCAAACTTGCGCTCCTTTATATGGCCACTGTAGTTAATTCCACAAGGACCTACTTTTCTCTGCATGCCCTCAAATCATAGTCCTTAATTCGTTTGGCATGGTCGTCATCAAAAGGGGGGTCACTTATCGGAGCTTGTTTCCTGTCATTGGGGGTGTTATTTACGTGGCGGGTCCCAAACCCAGCGCACAACCCAAAGTAGGGAATATTTCGCCTTCTCACTTTAGCTCGCCTTCAAACGAATGTTCTTAGGCTACCCAGAGGATACTTGGTCAAAGACCAGAAGTCGTGAGCTGCTTGAGTCATATGTAAAAGAATCTTTTCTGGCCACTTCCAAATGAATGGCGATCAGAGAACTTTCCTCACTTGCGTGAACTTCTACACCTGACTCCAACCTCCTAACTGTAACACAACTCATTATTACAAAAATTGTTTGTTTAATCAGTATTGTGCGTATATGATGGCGAGGATGATGTCAGGAAGATTCAATTTTATTTGCAGAAACCAACAAAACCTTAGAGCAGATGACTATATTAATTTAAGGAATGCTTTGCACCAAAACGCAGGCGTAAATGCCACCAATACGTCATCTTGACGTAATTTACTGGCTATCCGTGTGTTTAAAAGGATACAAAATGTATATAGAACAAACGCTCTTAAATAAACATAAGTTTTGTTTTTATTTGGACAATATAAATTAACGAACTTATAAATTTTAATATCAAAAATGTTATAACTTTTAATTGACATAAAATTAAAGGTCACCAAGCGGGGTGGTGAGAATCCAATGCCGAAGATGATTTGATTTTGTTGGCGATCAAGTTTGCGCGTATCGAAGTCAAAATGTATAATCGCGGTAAAGAAGTGTAGGTGTCGACTCGGCGCAGTGTGTAAGCGAATGTAGTATAGTATGTATGAATGTTGATGTGCGAATTGATCAAACGAATTGTGTAATAATAAACAGCGATGATCCAGTCCTTTTTTCCTAGGTAGAGTGGGTGCACGTTGCACGTATTTCGGCGTACTGCTGATAGAGCAGCTGAGGGTGCAGAACACATGCTATAAATGTTTAAAACGGCTTTGGTTTTAAACATAACTAGTATTTGGTATGTACATATGTATGTTTGCTTTTACGTGTGTGCAATAAGAATCTATATTTTACGGATTTATGAGTTGGTAACTGCTTTTCAAGTTATTATATTTGCGGTCGTTTCTTTTATCGGTTTATTACGAGTATTTGTGGTTTTATTTAAAATTTCTTTACCATCGACTTGTTAAGTTAGCCATTTATTATTTACCCTTTCTGTGTTATCGGCTTATGAAAATTTGTAACTCCACGCCTAGCTCAGATGTGGCCAGAATGGGTACTCCTTAGCCCTGGAGTTAGGACTATGAAATTAGAGGGATCTTGCGAGAGAGTGGCCGGAAATGGAGAACGACTACGATTGTTAGAGTAGATAATTCCTTACAATTAATCTGAAGCTAACCTACCCATTTGAGCCGCGCTTGAATAGATGCGATAAGAGCGACCATTGCCTTTTGCAAGTGTAAGTTCGTCACTCTATCGCAATGGGTATTTGGTAATCCCTTAACGTTAATTTTGAGTTCTTCCATATTGTATTATGGGTGTCGACTTTTTGGAAAAGTTTGTGTATGTAATATTTAATTTGACAAGTAGTAGTGCCCCATCTCTCAAGGATTGTTTGTTTTTTTTCATTATTGGGGAAAGCCATCATGCGGGGTCGAAAAATTGTATGTGTTTTTTAATATTGAGACTATCAGAGGTAACTCAGACTTTATGTTTTATACTATTTTTTAAAAATGCTTGGTTGGTAGTTGTACAACGTACTGGCCATTATTTGATCGAGTAGTTGTGGCTTTAGAGAAGTGCTCACAATATGCTTTTATAGTTTTGTTTGTTATTGGAAGTTTCTTTTACTTTTGCAATTTACTTTGTGATTGTGAATTAAGGTATTTGTTCTCAACTTGAGTTGGTATGGTGGTAACTAGTTCTGAAACCAGTCTACTTTGTGTTTCGCTGTGCAGCGTTTTAGCTTTTTGTGCAGTTTTTTGAGCAACATGGTGTCTCTTGGCAATTTTTCGAATTTTGGGTTTCGGGATTTGCTTTTGCAATTAAACCCGTGATTCTTTGTACAAGCGCTTCTTTGGGGTGATATGCGAAATCTGCTATAATGAAGCATTGAATTGTGTCTTTTGTGACAGTATAAGTTAAATTTGCTTTTGCAATTATTAAGATTGTGTGAGTGGGACAAGCAGTTTATACAGAGTCTTTTTGACCTTGTCAGTCAATTGTTCCTTTCATTGACATTCAATTTTTTTTAAACTTCTCGCAAGTTTTAAGTTTATGCCCTCTTGTGCATAGTTCGCATGACGTTTGTTTTTTTCTGTTCGGATATGAACGAGTGCGTTTTTTTAAAGCTTTTTATTAAACTGGTGTTGCCACTAACTTGGGGTCTGTTTAAGATTTTATTTTTGTCGTGTTTAATATTCTTAGTTCTGTAAATTTTTTCCTGTACCCTTTTCGCAATTTCATATTGGGTGGTGAGAAAATCTTTCATTTGTTGCCACGTTGGGCACTGTTTTCGTGATGAAAGCGATTGCTCCCATAGAAGCAAATGTTGACCAGAATTGAGCTCCAGCTGCCTGTGGAAATATTTTGTGTAGACAGAACGACAAACAATTAGAAACAGTGGATTGCAGTATTACAAATCCTTCAATTGTTTCTTTTTTGATTTTAGGCAAGTTTAATAGTGTCGTTACTTGCTTATCGACCATCATTATTTCGTATAACAAAAGTGTTCTTTTGCTTTCATATCTAGCTTTTAGAGCTTCCCAAGCCAACTTATCGTCATTAAGAGCGAACTGTTCTACTACTATGCCTGCTTGGCCTTTAGTTTTGTATCTGAGGAGATACAATTTTTGCACATATGATAATTGAGGATGGTTTATGTACACGGCCGTGAACGTGTCCCTGAAGGACGGCCATTCTTCATAACCCCCGTGAGAGGTTTCTGTGTCACATGCTCGTAACTCGAGTCGGATGCCTAAACTTGCCTTTTGACTGTTTTCCTGTGACTGCTTTACTCTCTGATATGGAGTAGGTGCAATTGCTTTTATTAGCTTTAATTGATCGGAGATCATAGCTTTTGCTTCTTCACAATGGTCTAAGCAGTTTTCATAAATATCGGATTGTGATTTAAAATTTTGTGGTATATCTGAATTGTCAGGTTCTACATTGGTGTCGTGAGCCGCTTGGAGGCGAGTCCAAAAATTTTTAAGACTTTTACTTTTTATTTCCAATAACGATTCCGAGTTTTCACGAATTGGTGATGAGGCAAATCTAGTGCAGTATCTTCTTAAACTGTCACTTTCTGAAATAAATTTAGCAACCTGTTTTGAGTGTGTAGCTCCTGTGGGTTTATTTTGATTTTTTTTCGTTATTAACCATTTTTATTATATTATAAAAATATTTATATTTGTTATTTTATATATTTGTAGTACCCAATTGAAGCGATATCGTAAAATAAATTATATACTCTTTTGAATAAATAAGAGTTTTTCCAGATTATATCGGTACAAACGAATATTCTATTAATATCGTTTCGTATTTACTTGCAATGTTATTATTTATATCTATATTTTATTTTGAATTGTTAATTACTATTAAACCGCGTTTTTATTTTTTAAAATATTTGATGTCCGAATATTTTGTATTCCTGATACTAGGACTTGTATATACTATAAGTACATATGTACTTATGCTTTATGCCAGTGGTTCCCAAACTTATTTTGTCTACCGCCCACATTGAGAATAAATATTTTTATAGCGCCCCCAAAAGTTATGGCTATTTGAAAATAAAAAAGCCGTTTTTTTTAGCAAAAAATAGCACAATTCATAACTTTTTTGAAGTTTGACAAAAAACTTTGAAAAAATTCTCAAAAATGTTATGCAAAGGGGAGAAAAGGATGGGCAAGTTTCAGCAAAATCTAAAAGGGTCGAGTTCAAAAGTGGTCGATTTGGAATGGAATACCCCATATGTATATTAACGGAGAATTCTAAGCGAAACTTTTACCATAACCAGCAACTTGAAACCTCAGCGCATTAGGTAACATACAACGGCGCTTAGGTCCTAAGTTAACTCTTTCGGGCTCCACCTGCCAATAAGAATGATTATTGAAACACAACTTAATAGTAATAAAACAGATAATCTTTTATTAAAAATAAAACTTAAATGATCGATGCATATATAAAAACTAATGTGAAGGATGAATATGATGCTGTTTAATAAGTTTGTTAATATCAGGTTCCAATTTACTCAAAAACAGTCGCAAGTCACCACGTTCGGTAACAAGCCAACGATTTCTATTTTTAGTAAGGAGTGTTTTTACAGCACTGAATCCACGTTCACACAAATATGACAATGGGAATGCTATCAAGAATCGTTTAGCGATTGACCACAATCCAGGGTACAATTTCGAGATCGGTTTTTGTAGCCAAAATTCTTGGTAACCATTTTCGAACTTGACTTTTATTTCCTCGTTTGTTGTCAATTCTATAAGTTCTTCTTCCAGCTGAGGTGACCTTGCTGTGTTGACATTTGAAAACGGAACCAACACCCAGTCTAGTATTTTCAAGTTCAAAATGTCCTGGTATTGTTCGGTGAAGTTAATGTGGAGGTTTTCCAAATGCTGGCAGTAGGCAAACAATTCGTCGTTACTGCATGATACTGATAAATTCGGAAAATTGTGAAACTCACGTCTGCCCAGATTCTTTTTGTGTAGAAGCAGTTTGGCTGCGAAAGCAGCAACGACGTTTTTTGTTTTAATTAAATTTAGTTTATCGCCTTGCAGTTCGAGATTCATATCGTTGAACAATTTATACAGCCAGATCGATCATGTTGTGATAGACGGAAGACACGTCTCCAGTGTTTTAGATGTGCGTGCGCTCCGAGGTCCTAACATCGACTTGGACCACTATATTGTTGCAGTCAAGATTCGCACCCGCCTCTGTGCAGCAAAAAACGCACGCCAACAAACACAAGGAAGGTTCGACGTCGAGAAGCTGCAATCACAACAGACAGCCGAACGATTTTCTACTCGGCTTGCACTCCTGCTTTCTGAGAGCACTCGTAAACAACTCGGTATAAGGGAACTGTGGGACGATTTTTCAAGCTCCTTACATACAACTGCAACCGAAACCATTGGTTTTCGGAAAGTACGAAAGAACATCTGGAACGACGAGGAGTGCCGTGTCGCAGTGGAGAGAAAACAGGCTGCCTACCTCGCAACGTTACGATCAACCACAACACGTGCGGGATGGGATAGATACCGAGAGTTGAAGAGAGAAGCGAGACGGATTTGTGGACAGAAAAAGAAAGAGGCCGAAATGCGTGAGTACGAAGAGCTTGATAAGCTGTCCGACAGGGGTAATGCTCGAAAATTCTACGAAAAAAAAGCGGCGGCTTACAGAAGGTTTCAAGACCGGAGCACACCCTTGTAGAACCCCCCAAGGTGATCTAGCCACCGATGCCCAGAGCATACTTAAATTATGGAGGGAACACTTCTCCAGCCTGCTGAATGGCAGTGAACGCACAACTCCAGGAGAAGGCGAACCCGATACCCCAATCGATGACGATGGAGCAGACGTTCCATTGCCCGACCATGAAGAAGTTCGAATAGCAATTGCTCGCCTGAAAAACAACAAAGCGGCGGGGGCCGATGGATTGCCGGCCGTGCTATTCAAACACGGCGGCGAAGAGCTGATAAGGTGCATGCATCAGCTTCTTTGCAAAATATGGTCGGACGGAAGTATGCCCAACGATTGGAATTTAAGTGTGCTGTGCCCAATCCATAAAAAAGGAGGCCCCACAATCTGCGCCAACTACCGTGGGATTAGCCTCCTCAACATCGCATATAAGGTTCTGTTGAGGGTATTGTGTGAGAGATTAAAGCCCACCGTCAACAACCTGATTGGACTTAATCAGTGTGGCTTTAGACCTGGCAAATCAACAACCCTCCAGACATGCACCATGTGCCAAATCTT
>JAPZAG010003241.1:0-11697 GCA_027475135.1 Bactrocera correcta | reverse complement strand
CCACAATATTGCCAATCAATTACAGTTATTTACCTGGCACGCTTTAGTCGCTGACATTTATTATTATTTATCTACTATTTAAGCAGTTGATTTAGTAATAGTCCCGACACTGCTGTTTGTCATCAACAATTTTGCCAATTAAATATTTCTATGAATTTCTAATCACTTTCTATTGCTCTAAATTACCAACAGAGCTGAATAATAAATATTAATGCCATGTCCAGGCCAAAACTTAATCGTCTAATTAATCGCTAATAATTGGTTTAATCTGAATTAATGGGTTATTTCAACTAGCAAGTCGGCAAAAATTTTTTTTTTTTTTTTGTATATTTTGTTTTTGGAGTGTCATAATATTTAATTAATAAATTAAAAATAATGTAAATGCGCCGAATTTAATGTGCTTAAATAAACGACGATTTATTTTCTTCTAATTTCGGATTAACTTGATCCTGTAGTCGATTTCTAGTAGGATCTCCAAAAAAGAGATCCAAAAAAAGGTCTCTGATGGTAAGAAAGACTTCTGTTTAGAATAACCTCGGCAGTCATACCTTCACCGAACAAGTAGACATAACCACATCTGACATTGGCCGCCTCAACAAATTTTTGAACGGCTCAAAGCGCTTCATCGATTCATAAAGCTCTTATTTATCAATATTAAAGGAGTTCTAAATGGGCCGATCTACCATTTAACCTAACCTAATCTGAAACTTAAAACTAAAAACTGTTTAAATTTAGATTTTTGACAAAATGACAATTTCCCAAAAATGTCGATGTTTTTGAAAAAATTACTCTTAACTCAATTAACTTAACTTAACTTAATTCAAATTTAGACTTTTGACAAAATGACAATTTCCCAAAAAAGACGATGTTTTTGAAAAAATTACTCTTAACTCAATTAACTTAACTTAACTTAATTCAACTTAACTTAGCTTAACTTAACTTAACTTAACTTAACTTAACTTAACTTAACTTAACTTAACTTAACATAACTTAACTTAACTTAACTTAACTTAACTTAACTTAACTTAACCCAACTTAACTTAACTTAACTTAACTTAACTTAACTTAACTTAACTTAACTTAACTTAACTTAACTTAACTTAACTCAACTCAACTCAACTTAACATAACTTAACTTAACTTAACAAAACTTAGCTTACATAACATAACTTAACTTATCATAACATAACATAACATAACTTAACTTAAGTCATCTTAACATAACTTCACTTAACTTAACTTAACTTAACTTAACTTAACTTAACTTAACTTAACTTAACTTAACTTAACTTAACTTAACTTAACTTAACTTAACTTAACTTAACTTAACTTAACTTAACTTAACTTAACTTAACTTAACTTAACTTAACTTAACTTAACTTAACTTAACTTAACTTAACTTAACTTAACTTAACTTAACTTAACTTAACTTAACTTAACTTAACTTAACTTAACTTAACTTAACTTAACTTAACTTAACTTAACTTAACTTAACAACTTAACTCAACTCAACTCAACTCAACTTAACTCAACTCAACTTAACTTAACTTAACATAACTTAACTTACATAACATAACTTAACTTATCATAACATACCATAACATAACTTAATTAAGTCATCTTAACGTAACTTCACTCAACTTAACTTAAATCAGCTTCATCCTTAACTTAATGCCAACATCAAATTTAAAGAATAATTCAAGCGTAGTGCTTCCTTATCACAGCAAACGCAATCCCGCTGCCAGTGGCGTAACTATAGGGTGGCAAGTCGGCAAAATGCCACGGGCCCCCAGCCCAAAGGGGCCCCCGGTCAGAGGAAATCTCAATTTCCAACATTTATTATTACACATAGACATTACTTAAGTAAAAAAAAAGTTTTGTCTTTAATTTATTTGTTACCTTCTTAGTTGCATACACAACTAAAAAAAATATACCTAGGTATTAAACTTTCAATGCATTAGTAAACAAAAATTTAACCCAGTTTTAGAAAGAAAGGTCAAAATCCAATTACTCGTAATAATTTCGGAAACATGTGTGGACAAACATACCTCAAAAATGTGTATATTGGTTTACATTTATATTCACTGGGCATGTCTCAGGGTGTCTCGCTGAGACTAGGTATACTGCCGGCATTAAAATCAGTGTTGCCGTTTTAGTACATTTCGCGCTAGATAGCGCAAATCTAGACTCTTCAGCACTTTTTTTCTCAGTACAATGCGCTAAAAAATATTTTTCGGAATCTAGTAGAAAATTGTAAAAATTATTGACGATCGTAAATTTAAGCCAATAAGTTAATTGTCAGAGCCGTAAAACGTTAGGAAAATAACGAGCTGGGAATTCCCCAAAGGATTTAGTATTCCCCGACCACAATGTTATTGATGCGTTTAATATTTTGTCTCTTTTTTACATTAAAGTGTTATGTTATGACTGTCTCTGATTTTACTAACAGAGTTCAATTATAATGATACGATTGCCACACTTTTATGTTGCCTGAACACGGTTTGAAGAAAATGACTAAAACTGTAAAAAAAAAAACGGCATCTGGTGAAGGCACACCAACCGCACCCGAACGTAATGATGACCAGAAAGATATTCAGTTATTTAATTTAATTGATTTTGATAAATGTAATAATGGTTAAATAAATTCACATAAAAACACATCTTCTCTTATTGCCATTAAAAATTCACAGCTAAAGTTTAGCGCAATTTTGAAATGAGTTTGGTGTATTTTTTTCTTTCTCAAACGGCAACACTGCTTAAAATTTATGTTGGTAATACTTGCTGATGCTTGGGGAATCCCCGATTCGAGTTTGTATATATTGTTACAAAAGTAGTATTAAATTGTATTTGTATTGCTATATGCATCCCTTATGATGAACAATAGCTGTAGGCATATGGAATAGCATTTGTTTTGTTGTAGACATCTGGCGCCGCGGCTGTCTGCTTGTCTACGTAAACAATTGCTGAGTCTGGTGCCGTGGCTGTCTGCTTGTCTACGTAAACAATTGCTGAGTCTGGTGCCGTGGCTGTCTGCTTGTCTAAGCAATAGCTACATTTGGCGCCGTATAGCGTTATGTTCTTGTAGTTTCCAGACGCAATATCCTAGAAGGACACGTCGGCATCAGCGAGGAGTGCGTGGCTATATAAGCCGCGGCAGCGCCAACGTAATCAATCAGTGCTAAGAGTAAACTGCTATAGTGTTAGTGAAATAAAGAGTTGGTGAATTAAATTGAAGTTGACAATGTCTACTCGGTAAGAATTTTATTCTAATATTTAAAATAATGATTCTCATCGCGCATTTCAAAATCAATTCACTATTTTGACATTCGTAACCTCCAAAACTATTTCGGTACCTATGTTCATCGTTCTTTCAAAACTTACAAAATTTGACACTTGAATTGAACTTTGAACAATCGGTGGACTTTCGTTATAAACATTTTTACGGTCGCTTTTTTGGCATTTGTTAGCAATTAAGTAGATTTTTCAATAAATAAAAACTATAGTATTATTACAAACTTTTTGCGGTTTTGTTCTAGAAAGTATCAGAGTGGAAGCGAAAAACGAAAGCGAAAGAAAGAGTCTGAAGAACAAAATAAAAAGTTACCTAAAATAAGTCAGTACTTTAATAATCAAGATAGTATACAAGAAGAATCAAATGAACAGCGCGACGGAAAGGTAGAAAATGATGACATAAGTGCCAATATCGCAGGGCCCGATAACAGTGAATATTTAGATTCAGAGCAACCACAACCAGGTACGAGCAAATCTTTAAATGAATCATGTTTGGACATAGAAAAATTAAAATCTTTACCGCATGTTACTGATAAAGGTAACTTTAAAGAACTCAATGATCAAGTAAAACGGTTTGTGATCGAAAATGGACACTGTAAACCAAAAGGCCCCTTTTTAAGGGATAGTAACAATAGATCTTTCTTAGATAAATATTATTACACTGTTTCTAAATCTGGCGTAAAGTTAGAACGTACATGGCTGTCCTATTCTCTATTGCTTCAAAAAGCATATTGTGAACCATGTTGGTTATTCGCAAATAGGGCATCTAAAAATATACAAAATATTTGGATGGAAGGCTATGATGATTGGAAACATATTGTGGAAGCCATAGAAAGACATGAGACATCGAAAGAACATTTGCATTCATGTTTTGTACATCGACAGTGGCAGTTACATGGAACACTAGATGAAGAACAAGAGTCTATTATCAAGAGAGAAAAATTTTTTTGGCGCCAGGTACTCACTAGACTCCTTGATGTTACTCTGACACTTTCAACCTGTAATTTAGCTTTTCGTGGCCATAAAGAAACGGTATATGGCAACGATTCTGGTCCAAAAGGAAATTTTTTGAGTATTGTTGAGTTATTAGCTAAATACGATCCTATTTTACAAGATTTGCTAAGCAAACCTAAGGGCCAGATTAAATACTTAAGTCCAAAAATACAAAATGAGCTCATTGCTGTTCTGGTTCAAAAAGTGGAAAATGCTCTGGTAAATGAAATAGTCACCGCACCGTTTTATTCCATTTTGTTTGATACTACTCAAGATATTTCCAAAACAGATCAATTGTGTGAACTTTACCGTTACTGTGTAATCGAGAAAGATGAAAATGGAATTCCAAAGGCGCTCGTAATTAAAGAGTCATTTTTAGGATTTCATGAGGTTAAGGATCAAACTGCCTTAGCAATGTCCAAGCAGATAATAAAATCCATAAATGACAAAAGTATTTCTCTGAATAAGTGCCGTGGACAAGGGTACGATGGAGCTAATACCATGAAAGGTACTTATGGCGGAGTTCAAAAACTCATAAGAGATATAGAGCCAAATGCAGTGTATGTCCATTGTGCTGCTCATAATTTAAACTTGGTAGTAAATGATGCAGTAAAAGAGGTCATAGAAATACAAACGTTGTTCGAAACTGTGCAACAAATTTATAATTTTTTTGGCCATAGTATTAGACGATGGAATATATTATCTAGTTTTATATCTGACAACAAAAAAGGAGAAACCGTTGTATCATCAAATTCAGTAACATTAAAAACAATGAATCCAACTAGATGGGCAGGACGCTTTGATGCCATGTTTGCTTTAAAGGTTCGATTTGTTGATGTTCAAAAAGCGCTAACAAAAACCATTTTATCAAATTCCAAATCCGATGAGAGAAATGAAGCTATCTTGCTAAAGAAGAAGGTAGAGAACTACAATTTTATTATGTTGCTGGTTTTCCATTGCAAAGTCTTACAAACCATAGACGCGGCTTCTAAAGCACTTCAATCTAAAGCCATCGATCTTTCAAATGCCTCAAAGCGTTTGCAAGTCTGTCTAGAAGAACTTGAAAAGTATCGACATGAATTTGAAGATTTAAAAACGGAAGCAAATAGTATTGCAGTTAAATGGGCCATAAACCCTGAATTTCCTAAAACTCGTCAGAGAAAAGTGAAACGTCATTTTGATGAAATTTGTGAGGATGAACGTCTCCAAGATCCTGAAAGCTTGTTTAAAGTGAACGTATTCTATCGTGTATTAGACATCATCATTAATCAACTTAGATCGCGTTTCCTTGGAATGAATGAAATTGTTTCCAATTTTAGTGTCTTGCAGCCTGCCACTTTGCAAAACTTGAATGATACTGATTTATTGGCAATGGCTTTAGCATTTGTCCATTTATATAAAAAAGATATATCTATGTCGTTTTCCAAAGAAATTCTCAGTTTTCGATCCTCTTTTAAACATGAAATAGAAAGGTCATCTTCTATAAGAGAACTTGCTGACTTATTAATAATAAAGAATCATTTTATATCTTCAAGCTTTCCTGAAGTGTGCACTGCATTTCTGTTATTTCTCACCATTCCTGTAACTACGGCTAGTGCCGAGCGATCATTTTCAAAACTGAAATTGATAAAAACTTATTTAAGAAATTCTATGGGACAAGAAAGGTTAAGCAATTTGGCTATTCTATCCATCGAAAATTCTATGGCCCGAAATTTGAACTTTGATGATGTCATTAACACTTTTGCTGAACAGAAAGTCCGAAGAAAGGAATTTTAATAATTAAAATTGTGTGCTTAAAATAAAATTGTGATTTCAGTTCAATATGTACTTTAAATTAGGTACCTTTAATTAAAAGTGAATAATTAGAAAATCAAGAAATTATAATTATAAAGTTTGTATGTACCTACTTCACGTAGTGATTTATTAGTTAACTCTTACAAATAAAAGTGTATAAATAAATATTATCAAATAAAAAATACTATTGTTGTCGGTTCAGCTTCTTTATATATTGGGGAAGTGGGAGGGCAGGAGGCCCATTCGATGAATTTGCCACGGGCCTCGAACGGTATAGTTACGCCACTGCCCGCTGCATACCAAAAAAGCAAGAAAACAATATTTTTCTTATCCAATGACGCCCTTTATCGCATATGGCTCCTTTATATTCATATTGGCTCGTTGCCGGAAAAATTTACATAAATGCAATAAAATTGAAAGTATAACGGCAGAGCATTATTTGGATTCCTTGGCTCGCTTAGCGGCAGGCGAGTGTTTTTTCTGCGATTTTCCAGCGGCCAGAAGCGTTTATCAGTTGAAGAAATTCTCACAATTCCCTACAAATGGAATGTAGAAAGCGGAGACTTTAAAGCGCACGCCGCACAGTAAAGCAATGAAATAAAAGTTATAATGGAATTTACTCATCGGAGAAGAAAGAAAGATTAAGACGAAAGCGAAAAAGTTAATAAGCAACATGAAGGATGAAATCAAAAGACGATACCTTACATTTGTGAGTCCGTGAAGGTGAAAGAGAATACCACAAATGGCAGCATTACTCAAAAAGCAGCAAACAATATCAGCTGCCGTGGGGTCTGTTGGACGAAAGATATATTTACCATGGTCTCTTTTCTATTTACGGTGACTCCAGGAGATGTTTTTGCGTTGCATGCAACCTCAACGCCTCTCGATTTACTGCACACCAGCGCTTCGTATTGAACCGCATCATGCCAGAAACTGGTCAGCTGGCGTTGCCACAGAGTCTTTGGCATCAGCAGACAATATGCACAAAAATGCAATAAACGTTTTTGGTCAATGCATTGTCCGTGAATGTGCAGTGGCATGAAAGCCCAGCATTTCAAACGGAAAATAGCACCCGACCGGCGTCCCATACAAAATGCCTCTGCAATGCAATTGATAAGCGGCTAGTGGAGCGGTTATGACAAGCTCAATGAAAATCGGCTTTTGTGGGAGGGGGCATATGTATGGTGCCCGATGCAGGGCGTTGATATTATTGTTATTGGGGGAAGTAAGGGCTTTAAAAACTTTGAATGATGCATAAAATGAATTTTCGCCTTTCATTATTTTATCCTCCTTATGCTTGCCAATGAAGGAGGAGAGATTTTGACAAAAGCGTGGCAGATGCGAGAATTCACTGTGCGAATCCACAAATAATTGCTTTTCAAAAAGATTGTTACAAGCGCTGGCATACAATTCTTTCATTGGCTTAAAATATGAGGATGGAAGAATATACAAAAAATATGAGTCGGAGGAATGGTTGCTCAAAAAATATACTCACATAAAGTTTAGTGAAAAGAAATTCCTTATTTTTCGAATAGATGCATTTATTCATTTATATTTCGCGTTGTATGTGTGCGATTAGTTGCACTTGATGGCGTTAGAATGACAAGTTTTGGCACTAAAAAGCAGTCAATTTGGGATTGCAAGATTCATGAATCAAATTTCCATCTACAGATAGTCGCTGAATCGCAGCAAAATCAAAATCAATCTACTTTTCTATAGGTTCCAACAAGTCTGTCTGGTACTGTCTACAATTTGACCGACTTAAGAAACCAATGCATAAAACGGACAGCTTTAGGCAATAAACAAGAAAAAACGTTAACTTCGGTTGCACCGAAGCTAAATACCCTTCACAGGTGCATTTCTGTTAGTAACTATGTGTCCAGTTTGTATAGAAGCTATATGCTATAGTAACTCGTTCTGAACAATTTCTTCGGAGATTACATTGTTACCTTAAAAAATAATCTATACCAAATTTCGTGAATATATCTTGTCAAATGTTAAAGTTGTCCATACAAGGACTTGATTCCGATCGTTCAGTTTGTATGGCAGCTATATGTTATAGTTAACCGATCTGAACAATTTTTTCGGATATTACATTTTTTCCCTAGAAAATAATCCATACCAAATTTGGTGATGATACATTGTCAAATGCGAAAGTTTTCCATACAAGAACTTGATTCCGATCGTTCAGTTTGTATGGCAGCAATATGCTATAGTTAACCGATCTGAACAATTTCTTCGGAGACTACATTTTTGCCTTAGAAAATATTATATACCAAATTTCGTGAATATATCTTGTCAAATGTGAAAGTTTTCCATACAAGGACTTGATTTCGATCGTTCAGTTTGTATGGCAGCTATATGTTATAGTTAACCGATCTGAACAATTTTTTCGGATATTACATTTTTTCCATACCAAATTTGGTGATGATACATTGTCAAATGCGAAAGTTTTCCATATGACAACTTGATTCCGATTGTTCAGTTTATATGGCAGCTATATGCTATAGTGGTCCGATATCGGCCGTTCCGACAAATGAGCAGCTTCTTGAAGAGAAAATGACGTTTGCAAAATTTCAAAAGGATATCTTAAAAACTGAGGGACTAGTTCGTATATATACAGACAGACGGACAGACAGACGGACATGGCTAAATCGACTCAGCTCAACATCCTGATCATTTATATATATACTTTATAGGGTCTCCGACGCTTCCTTCTGGGTGTTACAAACGTCGTGACAAAGTTAATATACCCTGTTCAGGGTATAAAAAGGAATTGTGCTCCATCAGGCTAACGCCAGGTCACACACATCATTAGTGACTCACCAGAACTTTCGTAAGCTTTGTTGGAAGATCCTCATGTATCTATATTATGGTATCGATTTTTCGACAAGAGATTGCTATCTCTTCCTGACTCTGCTGAATCACTTTGATGCTGAAAAATTCTCTTCAAAAGATCCTTTAGAATAGACTGTCGCAGATTTTTGTTAACACGGATGAGGATTTCTGTGAGTTTGGTATTATCAGTTATCAAACAGAATGACGGCTATATCACCTAAATCGAGACAATCTAACTAAGTTAAACAAAGCGTTAAATTCAATGGCAAAATAATGGATTTGGTTTTACTAGACCTTACTAGGTCTTTCTAGTAGGCTTTCTAGGCTTTCTTCTTATCAGTTAAGCGACCATTATTTTACTTTTAATGAAAAATATATTTCAAAGACAAAGAGAATCTTAGTTAATACCTTTTAGTTGCATAAACCAAGTGAGAATTGGTGATGAAGTCGATTTTTTAAGAAAAAGGTATTTTTAAGACAAAGAGATTATTACTTAATATCTCAATAATTTCATAAACTGGATAAGAATTGGTAATGAAGTCGAATGAAATGTATATTCTGAGCGTAGAAGCTGTCAATTATTATAAAGAGTGAACATATTTCGGTGTAACCACTGTTATAGTAATACCGTCATTGTCTGGACTCAAGAAATACCCCCTTTTGTTAAGGTTTCACATTCAATTAGTCTGTCGTAAACAAAAAAATACATATAAATGTCAAAACTGCAAAAAATATTTTAAATATATTTCATATCCTTTAAAGCTCGTAGCAAACACTTTCTTGAACAAAGGACCTAGTTAAGAGAATTGCCTTCATTGTTGTCCTCAAGCTATGATTCTCTATGATATTTTATCTCGCAATGTACACACACACAATCTCCCATATAAATATGCACACAAACATTTTTATTTAAGATCACCGTTATCCTTTTCCAAGTAAACAGTTTAAAGTTGTGTACTTCCGCCATTGATGGGGTGTGGCACAAGCACATAAATACCCACGCACAGGGCAAACAAGTGGCGGCAACAACAACAATAGCCACTAGACTAGTATATAGAGTCAATGCACACATGCTCACACTTACAAATCCGTATGAGCTCTAACACTTACCATCTATTTTATTTTTTACTTCATTCTCTACTTCGTTACCGTTGTTCGTGCGTAGAATTGCATTTTTGCGCACTCATTCACATGAGTTTATTTCTGTTCGCATTCGAGCGCACTTTAGTTTTTATGCTCTCAAGTATTTAGTGTGTTTTTGTTGTTATTGCTTAATGCTATAAGATTTTTTAACTCTTTTTTGTTGTTACTTGCATTTATTGTTTGTTCGCGCTCATGTGACATGTGGCTATGATACTGAAGCTGCCACGCTGACATCCACTTATCGAATTGCGCGAGCTGCTTCAGGTATCTGATAAATGGTAGTTGCCATATCGTTAGAAAAGTTTGTAAATTATAGTTATTAATGTATACTAGTTTACTGGGACTGTAATTTATACTTAAAGATCTAATACTTTTAAGTAAAAGCTTAAAAAGCCTCCAAAGCATCATGATGAGTTCAGTTTATCTTGTTTCTAAAACATATCGAAAAAGATTCTAGAATATACTAAATATTGTGCCCACTTGTATTTTTTGTACTTTATTCAGTATAGTAAGATACTCGGTTACTGCATTTCGGCTGAATTTTCGACTACATACGTCTTCAACCTCCTCGAGCGTTGCTGGTTTATTGGCTTGAATCTTTGATTTAATGCACCCTCAGAGGAAATAGTCTAGAGGCGTTAAAACGCATGATCTTACTGGTCATTTGACTGGTACTGATGTTTTTGGAAGTAAATAAATTATTCATTTACATTTCCCCAGCGACATACATATGTAAGTGAGATATTTAATAAAAACTTGTCTTAAACGCCATCTGTCGGAAATAAAATTATTAGAAAGTCTCTCACAAATATAAAATAATAGGTAATTGAATGGGCATGATCTATTAGGCAATTAGCTGAAATAACAAAATTTGTCAGACTTTTGAAGTCAGTTGCGAAAACTCAAAAAAATAGTCAAATGTCATGTGATCAAATTTGACCCGGATTGAAGGAAAAAAGGAGTCAAATACCGTCTGATCAAATTTGACGCGGACTAACAAAAAATCTAGTTTCGCGTATTTTAATACAAAACAAAAAAATAACATCTGATCAAATTTGACCCGGACTGACAAAAACGTAAAAATTCGCGTATTTCAATTCAAAACAAAAAAATATCGCCTGATCAAATTTAACCCGGATTGACAAAAAACCTAAGTTTTCCCGTATTTCAATACAAAACCAAAAAGAATTAAATAACATCAGATCAAATTTGACCCGGACTGACAAAAATGTAAAAATTTGCGTATTTCAATTCAAAACAAAAAAATATCGTCTGATCAAATTTGACCCTGACTGACAACAAACCGAAGTTTTCGCGTATTTCAATACAAAACCAAAAAGAATTAAATAACATCAGATCAAATTTGACCCGGACTGACAAAAAACCTAAGTTTTCTCGTATTTCAATACATATCAAAAAAACAGTCAAATAATACCTGATCAAATTTGACCCGCATATAATCTCGAAATACTTAAACTAAAGTCCAAGATGCAATGTAATCTTAATGGCATTAAAATTTCATGCTTAAATTTAAGATTTATTAAAATACTAATAACATAGATCTTGCCAAAAATGCGCATTTAAATATATGTGTATATCCTCCAATTTTCATGGCTCGCTCGTTGAACTAATTAACACC
>JAPZAG010003240.1:0-11699 GCA_027475135.1 Bactrocera correcta | reverse complement strand
GTTAGTTAACCTTCTTTAACGTATTGAAGGTGATATAAAGCCATGGCGTCATAACGACAGTACATTTGGAAGAATCCCGTAATCTTATATTTAGGTATGAAGTCGAGTTTCTTGTATATACTCTTTTAGCAATCGATATCGAAATGCTTCAAATCATTAGTTTAACATATTTAAGCTAACAAACCTACTTTAACGCACTGAAGTTTACACAAAGCCATGGCGGCATAACATCTTATATTTAGGTATAAATTCGATTTTTTTGTATATACACATTTAGCAATCGATATCGAAATGCTTCAAATCATTAGTTTAACATATTAAGTTAATAAACATTTTTTAGCTTCATGAGGTCTACATAAAGCCTTAACGGTATAACGGCAGTACATTTAGAAGAACTCCGTAATGTTATAATTTTATATTTAGGTATAAAGTGGATTTTGTTGTATTCACACATTTAGCAGTCGATATCGAAATGCTTCAAACCATTAGTTTAACATATTTAAAAAAATTAACCTTCTTTAACGTATTGAAGTTGATACAAACCACGGCGGCATAACGACAGTACATTTGGAAGAATTCCGTAATCTTATATTTAGGTATAAAGTCGATTTTCTTGTATATATGCATTTAGAAATCGATATAGAAATGCTTCAAATCATTAGTTTAACATACTTAAGTTAATTAACCATCTTAAACGTATTGAAGGTGAAATAAAGCCATGGCGTCATAACGACAGTAATTTGGAAGAATTCCATAATCTTATTTTTAGGTATAAAGTCGATTTTCTTGTATATATGCATTAAGCAATCGATATCGAAATGCTTCAAATAACAGGTTTAACATATTTGAGTTAATAAACCTTCTTTAACTAACTAAAGTTAACATAAGGCCATGGCGGGATAACGGCAGTGCATTTGGAAGAATTCCGTTATCCTATGTTTAGGTATAAAGTCAAGTTTCTTGTACTAGCACATTAAGCAATCGATATCGAAATGCTTTAAATCATTAGTTTAACATATATAAGTAAAATTACCTTCTTTAACCTACCGAAGGTGACATGAAGCCATGGCGGTATAACTGCACTGCATTTAGAAGAATTCCGCAATTTTATATTTAGGTATAAATTCGACTTTCTTGTATATATGCATTTAGCAATCGATAGCGAAAAGCTTCAAATCATTAGCTTAACATATTTAAGTTAATAAAACTTCTTTAACGCACTGAAGTTTACATAAAGCCTTAACGGTATAACTGCACTGCATTTAGAAGAATTCCGTTATCTTATATTTAGGTATAAATTTGACTTTCTTGTATATACTCATTTAGCAAGCGATGCCAAAATGCTTCAAACCATTAGTTTAACATATTTAAAATAATTAAACTTCTTTAACGTATTGAAGTTGATACAAAGCCATGGCGGCATAACGACAGTACATTTGGAAGAATTCCGTAATCTTATATTTAGGTATAAAGTCGATTTTCTTGTATATCGCATTCAGCAATCGATATCGAAATGCTTCAAATCATTAGTTTAACATATTTAAGTTAATAAACCTTCTTTATCGCGCTGAAGTCTACATAAAGCCTTAACGGCATAACGGCGGTGCATTTAGAAGAATTCAGTTATCTTATATTTAGGTATAAATTCGATTTTCTTGTATATACACAGTTAGCAAGCGATATCGAAATGCTTCAAATCATTAGTTTAACATATTTAAGTTAATTAACCTTCTTTACCGTATTGAAGTTGATAAAGAGCCATGGCGGCATAACGACAGTACATTTGGAAGAATTCCGTAGTCTTATATTTAGGTATAAAGTCGATTTTCTTGTATATATGCATTAAGCAATCGATATCGAAATGCTTCAAATAACTGGTTTAACATATTTAAGTTAATAAACCTTCTTAAACCAACTGAAGTTAATATAAAGCCATAACGGCATAACGGCAGTGCATTTAGAAGAATTACGTAATCTTATATTTAGGTATGAATTCGATTTTCTTGTATATACTCATTTAGCAATCGATATCGAAATGCGTCAAATCTTTAGTTTAACATATTTTAGTTAATAAAGCTTCTTTAACGCCTGAAGTTAACATAAAGCCATGGCGCCATAACGGCAATGCATGTAGAAGAATTCCGTAATCTTATATTTAGGTATGTAGTCGATTTTCTTGGATTTACACATTTAGCAATCGATATCGAAAATCTTCAAATAGCTGGTTTAGGATATTTAGGTTAATTAACCTTCTTTATCGTACTGAAGTTTAAATAAAGCCATAACGGCATAACGGCAGTACATTTAGAAGAATTCCGTAATCTTATATTTAGGTATAAAGTCGATTTTTTTGAATATATGCATTTAGCAATCGATTTCGAAAATCTTCAAAACATTAGTTTAACATATTTAAGTTAGTTAACCTTCTTTAACGTATTGAAGGTGATATAAAGCCATGGCGTCATAACGACAGTACATTTGGAAGAATTCCGTAATCTTATATTTAGGTATGTAGTCGATTTTCTTGTATATACACATTTAGCAATCGATATCGAAATGCTTCAAATCATTAGTTTAACATATTAAAGTTAATTAACCATCTTTAACGTATTGAAGGTGCAATAAAGCCATGGCGCCATAACGACAGTAATTTGGAAGAATTCCGTAATCTTATATTTAGGTATAAAGTCGATTTTCTTGTATATATGCATTTAGCAGTCGATTTCGAAAATCTTCAAATAACTGGTGTAACATATCTAAGTTAATAAACCTTCTTAAACGAACTGAAGTTAAAATGAAGCCATAACGGCATAACGGCAGTGCATTTAGAAGAATTCCGTAATCTTGTATTTAGGTATAAAGTCGATTTTCTTGTATATACACATTTAGCAATCGATATCGAAATGCATCAAATCATTAGTTTAACATATTTAAGTTACTTAACCCTCTTTATCTTACTGAAGTCTACAAACGCCTTAACGGCACAGCGGCAAAGCATTTGGAAGAATTCCGTAATCTTATATTTAGGTATAAAGTCGATTTTGTTGTATATATGCATTTAGCAGTCGATTTCGAAAATCTTCAAATCATTAGTTTAACATATTTAAGTTAGTTAACCTTCTTTAACGTATTGAAGGTGATATAAAGCCATGGCGTCATAACGACAGTACATTTGGAAGAATCCCGTAATCTTATATTTAGGTATAAAGTCGATTTTCTTGTATATACACATTTAGCAATCGATATCGAAATGCTTCAAATCATTAGTTTAACATATTAAAGTTAATTAACCATCTTTAACGTATTGAAGGTGCAATAAAGCCATGGCGCCATAACGACAGTAATTTGGAAGAATTCCGTAATCTTATATTTAGGTATAAAGTCGATTTTCTTGTATATATGCATTTAGCAGTCGATTTCGAAAATCTTCAAATCATTAGTTTAACATATTTAAAAAAATTAACCTTCTTTAACGTATTGAAGTTGATACAAACCACGGCGGCATAACGACAGTACATTTGGAAGAATTCCGTAATCTTATATTTAGGTATAAAGTCGATTTTCTTGTATATACACATTAAGCAATCGATATCGAAATGCTTCAAATCATTAGTTTAACATATTAAAGTTAATTAACCATCTTTAACGTATTGAAGGTGCAATAAAGCCATGGCGCCATAACGACAGTAATTTGGAAGAATTCCGTAATCTTATATTTAGGTATAAAGTCGATTTTCTTGTATATATGCATTTAGAAATCGATATAGAAATGCTTCAAATCATTAGTTTAACATACTTAAGATAATTAACCATCTTTAACGTATTGAAGGTGAAATAAAGCCATGGCGTCATAACGACAGTAATTTGGAAGAATTCCATAATCTTATTTTTAGGTATAAAGTCGATTTTCTTGTATATATGCATTAAGCAATCGATATCGAAATGCTTCAGATAACAGGTTTAACATATTTGAGTTAGTAAACCATCTTTAACTAACTAAAGTTAACATAAGGCCATGGCGGGATAACGGCAGTGCATTTGGAAGAATTCCGTTATCCTATGTTTAGGTATAAAGTCAAGTTTCTTGTACTAGCACATTAAGCAATCGATATCGAAATGCTTTAAATCATTAGTTTAACATATATAAGTAAAATTACCTTCTTTAACCTACCGAAGGTGACATGAAGCCATGGCGGTATAACTGCACTGCATTTAGAAGAATTCCGCAATTTTATATTTAGGTATAAATTCGACCTTCTTGTATATATGCATTTAGCAATCGATAGCGAAAAGCTTCAAATCATTAGTTTAACATATTTAAGTTAATAAAACTTCTTTAACGCACTGAAGTTTACATAAAGCCTTAACGGTATAACTGCACTGCATTTAGAAGAATTCCGTTATCTTATATTTAGGTATAAATTTGTCTTTCTTGTATATACTCATTTAGCAAGCGATGCCAAAATGCTTCAAACCATTAGTTTAACATATTTAAAATAATTAAACTTCTTTAACGTATTGAAGTTGATACAAAGCCATGGCGGCATAACGACAGTACATTTGGAAGAATTCCGTAATCTTATATTTAGGTATAAAGTCGATTTTCTTGTATATCGCATTCAGCAATCGATATCGAAATGCTTCAAATCATTAGTTTAACATATTTAAGTTAATAAACCTTCTTTAACGCGCTGAAGTCTACATAAAGCCTTAACGGCATAACGGCGGTGCATTTAGAAGAATTCAGTTATCTTATATTTAGGTATAAATTCGATTTTCTTGTATATACACAGTTAACAAGCGATATCGAAATGCTTCAAATCATTAGTTTAACATATTTAAGTTAATTAACCTTCTTTACCGTATTGAAGTTGATAAAGAGCCATGGCGGCATAACGACAGTACATTTGGAAGAATTCCGTAGTCTTATATTTAGGTATAAAGTCGATTTTCTTGTATATATGTATTAAGCAATCGATATCGAAATGCTTCAAATAACTGGTTTAACATATTTAAGTTAATAAACCTTCTTTAACGAACTGAAGTTAATATAAAGCCATAACGGCATAACGGCAGTGCATTTAGAAGAATTACGTAATCTTTTATTTAGGTATGAATTCGATTTTCTTGTATATACTCATTTAGCAATCGATATCGAAATGCGTCAAATCTTTAGTTTAACATATTTTAGTTAATAAAGCTTCTTTAACGCCTGAAGTTAACATAAAGCCATGGCGCCATAACGGCAGTGCATGTAGAAGAATTCCGTAATCTTATATTTAGGTATGTAGTCGATTTTCTTGGATTTACACATTTAGTAATCGATATCGAAAATCTTCAAATAGCTGGTTTAGCATATTTAGGTTAATTAACCTTCTTTATCGTACTGAAGTTTAAATAAAGCCATAACGGCATAACGGCAGTACATTTAGAAGAATTCTGTAATCTTATGTTTTGGTATAAAGTCGATTTTCTTGTATATATGCATTAAGCAATCGATATCGAAATGCTTCAAATAACTGGTTTAACATATTTAAGTTAATAAAACTTCTTTAACGAACTGAAGTTAATATAAAGCCATAACGGCATGACGGCAGTGCATTTAGAAGAATTCTGTAATCTTATGTTTTGGTATAAAGTCGATTTTCTTGTATATATGCATTAAGCAATCGATATCGAAATGCTTCAAATAACTGGTTTAAATTATTTAAGTTAATTAACCTTCTTTAACGAACTGAAGTTAAAATAAAGCCATAACGGTATAACGGCAGTGCATTTAGAAGAATTCCGTTATCTTATATTTAGGTATTAATACGATTTTCTTGTATATACACATTTAGCAAGCGATATCGAAATGCCTTAAATCATTAGTTTAACTTACTTAAGTTAATCAACCTTCTTTATCCTACTGAAGTTTACATAAAGCCGGTATAAAGGCAGTGCATTTGGAAGAATTCCGTAATCTTATATTTAGGTATAAAGTCGATTTTGTTGTATGTACACATTTAGCAATCGATATCGAGATGCTTCTACTCATTAGCTTAACATATTTAAGTTAATAGACCTTCTTTAACGATCTGAATTTGGCATATGGCCACGGCGGTATTACGGCAGTGCATGTAGAAGGATTTCGCAATCTTTTATTTAGGTATAAAGTCGATTTTCTTTTATATACACATTTAGATATCGATATCGAAATGCTTCAAATCATTAGTTTAACATATTAAATTAATAAACATTTTTTAGCTTACTGAAGTCTACATAAAGATTTAACGGTATAACGGCAGTGCATTTAGAAGAATTCCATTATCTTATATTTAGGTATAAATACGATTTTCTTGTATATACACATTTAGCAAGCGATATCGAAATGCCTCAAATCATTAGTTTAACATACTTAAGTTAATTAACCTTCTTTATCCTACTGAAGTTTACATATAGCCGGTATAAAGGCAGTGCATTTGGAAGAATTCCGTAATCTTATATTTAGGTATAAAGTCGATTTTGTTGTATATACACATTTAGCAATCGTTATCGAGATGCTTCAACTCATTAGCTTAACATATTTAAGTTAATAAACCTTCTTTAACGATCTGAATTTGGCATATAGCCACGGCGGTATTACGGCAGTGCATGTAGAAGGATTTCGTAATCTTTTATTTAGGTATAAAGTCGATTTTCTTGTATTTACACATTTAGCAATCGATATCGAAAATCTTCAAATCATTAGTTTAACATATTTAAGTTAATTAACTTTCTTTAAGGTAATGAAGGAGATATAAAGCCATGGCGGCATAACGACAGTGCATGTAGAAGAATTCCGTAATCTTACATTTAAGTATATAGTCGATTTTCTTATATTTACACATTTAGCAATCGATATTGAAATGCCTCAAATCATTAGTTTAACATATTTAAGTAAATTAACCCTCTTTATCTTACTGAAATCTACAAAAGCCTTAACGGCATAACGGCAGTGCATTTGGAAGAGTTTCGTAATCTTATATTTATGTATTAAGTCGATTTTCTTGTATTTACACATTAAGCAATCGATATCGAAAATCTTCAAATCATTAGTTTAACATATTTAAGTTAATAAACCTTCTTTAACGATCTGAAGTTGGCATAACGGCAGTGGATGTAGAAGAATTCCGCAATCTTATATTTAGGCATAAAGTCGATTTTCTTGTATATACACATTTTTCAATCGATATCGAAATGCTTCAAATCATTTGTTTAACATATTTAAGTTAATAAACGTTCTTTAACGCACTGAAGTCTACATAAAGCCTTAACGGTATAACTGCAGTGCATTCAGAAGAATTCCGTAATCTTCTTTTTAGGTATAAATCGGTTTTCTTCTATATACATATTAAGCACTGAAGTCTACATAAAGCCTTAACGGTATAACTGCAGTGCATTCATAAGAATTCCGTAATCTTCTTTTTAGGTATAAAGTCGGTTTTCTTCTATATACATATTAAGCAATCGATATCGAAATGCTTCAAATCATTAGTTTAACATATTTAAGTTAATTAACCTTATTTTTCTTACTGAAGTTTACATAAAGCCTTAACGGCATAACGGCAGTGCATTTAAAAGAATTCCGTTATCTTATATTTAGGTATAAAGTCGATTTTCTTGTATTTACACATTTAGCAATCGATATCAAAATGCTTCAAATCATTAGTTTAACATATTTAAGTTAATTAACTTTCTTTAACGTAATGAAGGTGATATAAAGCAATGGCGGCATAACGACAGGGCATGTAGAAGAATACCGTAATTTTATATTTAAGTATATAGTCGATTTTCTTGTATTTACAAATTTAGCAATCGATATTGAAATGCCTCAAATCATTAGTTTAACATATTCAAGTAAATTAACACTCTTTATCTTACTGAAATCTACAAAAGCCTTAACGGCATAACGGCAGTGCATTTGGAAGAGTAATCTTATATTTAGGTATTAAGTCGATTTTTTTGTATATACGCATTTAGCAATCGACATCGAAATGCTTGAACTCATTAGTTTAACATGTTTAAGTTAATAAACCTTCTTTAACGATCTGAAGTTGGCATAACGGCAGTGGATGTAGAAGAATTCCGTAATCTTATATTTTGCATAAAGTCGATTTTCTTGTATATACACATTTAGCAGGCGATATCGAAATGCTTCAAATCATTAGTTTAACATATTTAAGTTAATTAACCTTCTTTAACGTATTGAAGGTGATATAAAGCCATGGCTGCATAACGACAGTGCATGTAGAAGAATTCCGTAATCTTATATTTAAGTATATAGGCGATTTTCTTGTATATACACATTTAGCAAGCGATATCGAAATGCTTCAAATCATTAGTTTAACATATTTAAGTTAATTAACCTTCTTTAACGTATTGAAGTTGATATAAAGCCATAGCGGCATAACGGCAGTGCATTTAGAAGAATTCCGTAATCTTATATTTAGGTATAAAGTCGATCTTCTTGTATATACACATTTAGCAAGCGATATCGAAATGCTTCAAATCATTAGTTTAACATATTTAAGTTAATTAACCCTCTCTATCTTACTGAAGTCTGCATAAAGCCTTAACGGCATAACGGCAGTGCATTTAGAAGCATTCCGTAATGTTATATTTAGGTATAAAGTCGATTTTGTTGTATATACACATTTAGCAAGCGATATCGAAATGCTTCAAATCATTAGTTTAACATATTTAAGATAATTAATCTTCTTTAACGTATAACGTTGATATAAAGCCATGGCGGCATAACGGCAGTGCATTTAGAAGAATCCCGTTATCTTATATTTAGGTATAAATTCGATTTTCTTGTATATACACATTTAGCAAGCGATATCGAAATGCTTCAAATCATTAGTTTAACATATTTAAGTTAATTAACCTTCTTTAACGTATTGAAGTTGATATAAAGCTATGGCGGCATAACGGCAGTGCATTTAGAAGAATTCCGTAATCTTATATTTATGTATAAAGTCGATTTTCTTATATATACACATTTAGCAATCGATATCGAAATGCTTCAAACCATTAGTTTAACATATTTAATTTAATAAACCTTCTTTAACGAACGGAAGTTGGCGTAAAGCCATGGCGGCATAACGGCAGTGCATTTAGAGGAATTCAGTAATCTTATATTTAGGTATAAAGTCAATTTTGTTGTATATACACATTAAGCATTCGATATCGAGATGCTTCGACTCATTAGTTTAACATATTTAAGTTAATAAACCTTCTTTATCGTATTGAAGTTGATATAAGGCCATGGCGGCATAACGGCAGTGCATTTAGAAGAATCCCGTTATCTTATATTAAGGTATAAATTCGATTTTCTCGTATATACAAGCGATATCGAAATGCTTCAAATCATTAGTTTAACATATTTAAGTTAATTAACCTTCTTTAACGTATTGAAGTTGATATAAAGCCATGGCGGCATAACGGCAGTGCATTTAGAAAAATTCCGTAATGTTATAATTTTATATTTAGGTATAAAGTCGATTTTCTTGTATTTACACATTTAGCAATCGATATCGAACTGCTTCGAACCATTAGTTTAACATATTTAAAAAATTAATCTTCTTTAGCGTAATGAAGGTGATATAAAGCCATGGCGGCATAACGACAGTACCTGTGGAAGAATTCCGCAATCTTATATTTAGGTATAAAGTCGATTTTCTTGTATATATACATTTCGCAATCGATATCGAAATGCTTCAGGTAACTGGTTTAACATATTTTAGCTAATAAACCTCCTTTAGCGAACTGCAGTTGACATAAAGCCATAACGGCACTGCATGTGGATGAACTCCGTAGTCCTATATTAAGGCATAAAGTCGATTTTTCTGTATATACACATTTTGCAGTCGATATCGAAATGCTTCAAACAACTGGTTTAGCATATTTAAGTTAATTAACCTTCTTTATCTTACTGAAGTTAACATAAAGCCATAACGGCAGTGCATTTCGAAGAATTCCGTAAACTTATATTTAGGTATAAAGTCGATTTTGTATATAAACACATTTAGCAATCGATATCGAGATGCTTCAACTCATTAGTTTAACATATTTAAGCTAATAAACCTTCTTTAACGAACTGAAGTTGGCATAAAGCCATGGCGGCATAACGGCAG
The DNA here is from genome assembly GCA_027475135.1 of Bactrocera correcta. NCBI lineage: Eukaryota > Metazoa > Arthropoda > Insecta > Diptera > Tephritidae > Bactrocera > Bactrocera correcta. Next base: position 1,542 of record JAPZAG010003240.1, on the reverse strand, counting down.
TGCATGTAGAAGAATTCCGTTAGCTTATATTTAGGTATAAAGTCGATTTTCTTGTATATACACATTTAGCAATCGAAATCGAGATGCTTCAAATCATTAGTTTAACATATTTAAGTTAATTAACCTTATTTAACGTATTGAAGGTGATATAAAGCCATAGCGGCATAACGATAGTACATTTGGAAGTATTCCGTAATCTTATGTTTAGATATAAATTCGATTTTCTTTTATATACACTTTAAGCAAGCGATATCGAAATGCTTCAAATCATTAGTTTACCAAATTTCAGTTAATTAAACATCTTTATTTTGCTGAAGTTTACAAAAGCTTTAACGGCATAACGGCAGTGCATTTAGAAAAATTATATAATCTTATATTTAGGTATAAAGTCGATTTTCTTGTATATATGCATTAAGCAATCGATATCGATATGCTTCAAATCATTCCTTAACGAACGGAAGTTGGCTTAAAGCCATAGCGGCATAACGGCAGTGCATTTAGAAGAATTCCGTAATCTTATACTTATGTATAAAGTCGCTTTTCTTATATAAACACATTAAGCAATCGATATCGAAATGTTTCAAATCATTAGTTTAACATATTTTATTTAATAAACCTTCTCTAACGAACGGAAGTTGGCGTAAAGCCATGGCGGCATAACGGCAGTACATTTAGAAGAATTCCGTAATCTTATATTTAGGTATAAAGTCGATTTGCTTGTATATACACATTTAGCAATCGACATCGATATGCTTCAAATCATTAGTTTAACATATTTAAGTTAATTATCCTTCTTTTTCTTACTGAAGTTTACATAAAGCCATAGCGGTATAACGGCAGTGCATTTGGAAGAATTCCGCAAACTTATATTTAGGTATAAAGTCGATTTTGTATATAAACACATTTAGCAATCGATATCGAGATGCTTCAACTCATTAGTTTAACATATTTAAGCTAATAAACCTTCTTTAACGAACTGAAGTTGGCATAAATCCATGGCGGTATAACGGCAGTGCATGTAGAAGAATTCCGTTAACTTATATTTAGGTATAAAGTCGATTTACTTGTATATACACACTTAGCAATCGATATCGAGATTCTTCAAATCATTAGTTTAACATATTTAAGTTAATAAGCCTTCTTTAACGTAATTTAGGTGATATAAAGCCATAGCGGCATAACAACAGTACATTTGGAAGTATTCCGTAATCTTATGTTTAGATATAAATTCGATTTTCTTTTATATACACATTAAGCAAGCTGTACAAATGAGCATCCTCCCCCGGGCATCCACACACGCAACACTGACACGCACCTTCATCACACCCACGTCACAAACCAGCAAAACTTACATTCCACACCACACACCAGCTGATTCCACACACAAGCGAAAAGAAAAGGGGACCAAAAGGACAACTGCAACTCACTTCGCTTTTTTTCATTCTCCGCAGCAACAAGTACGCGTGGGCGCGCCATATTTTTTAATAACGTTTCATCATCCTCGACATCCAGTCAAAAGTACGCGTGTGCGATCCGTTTTTT